>JACXSJ010003981.1:0-17138 GCA_014851325.1 Pentalonia nigronervosa
TGAAATAAGACATTTCTGAAAACCCTAAAGTTCTTGATCATTTAAAAAGTGTTATTTACGGTTGAAATGATTTAAAAGTACGAAATAATCACGATTAATAGACGAAGAAACAAAACCAAAAGAAAAAAATATTATAAAATAAGTAGCCGCGTGCAATTATACTACGGAGCTCTTCGAGCCGTATACGGGAATTAACGGCTGCAGACTCGGTGACGTAGAATATTATATTATTTGTATTGAATACGCGTTAGTACACGTGACATGGATGAAAAAATTAGCTACCCTCCAGGCGCTTCCTGTGATCACGGCAACAACAATAGTAAAAAATAAAATAATTTAATACAACACGCATAGTGGGTAGAGGCATGCGCGAATATTTTAGGAAATAACCCGGAAAAAATGTGTAAATTCCGTATACACGCGTATAATATAATACAATAATATTATGTGCGCACGTGCAGACTCAGCTGTACCGGTATAGTTATATACCTACCCATGTCTGTGTCGGTATGGGTACGCGTGCACACATTATTATACGCACGCGTGGTACATGCCTGCAGTGTGAGAAACGTGATGTAATTCCAAAGAATGTACTTAACCGGAGACGACCACATAATATAACAGTTTACAATAATGTAAAAAAATTAAATAAATATAAAATATACGAAACCGTCTGCGTCGAACGGATTTCGCGACCGGTCGGTCCTCTCGCCCTCTGAGCATCACCCACCGCCGCCGCCGAATAATAATAATAATGTGCGCTGCATCGTGTGCGCGTTTATAGATCATGGATTATAATAAATAATAAAAATATTAGCTATATTATAATATTATGTTGTGCTTACGCGGGAGCGGATGGGGGGTGGGAGGCACTTTATCCCGTCCGGTGTCGCAGCCTGTTGCTGCCGCAGTGGCACTGCAGTAAAACATATATAATAAATTCATAGACATTATATATATATATATATATTATTATTTTTATACTATTGTTGTGTACTGCTGCAACAGTCATTTCGGGTGCAGAATAAATAGCGATAATAATGTCCACGATGTATGCTGCAGTGGGTTTAGTCAACGCTGTAACCTGCAGGAACGACTTTTGGGGACGGTTAAATATTCTATAATATGTACTACGACGTTTTTATTTATTTTTTATATTTCTCTTTGGTTTGTTTTTTTTTAAACCGACATAAACCTGCTGTTCAATACTTGGCCGCAAATTTCGACCTCTTATTGTATGGCCAAATGTTTTCTGAAAATTCTACAGATTTTTTGTGGCATAAATTAATAATCGAACGAGCTTACAAAGTTTTCAAAACGTTTTTGATTTTGACAAATTAGTTATAGAACCTGTTAAGGGCCTTTATTTTTTTTTCGTGTTTTAATCGTCACACGAGGATGAACTGTTTTCATATTACTTATATATTCAAATAGAGCAAAGGACTTAACGTGATTTCCTTTTCCCACGCACTCTCATTAATCTCACTTATAATTGTATTGAGTCAAAGAATTATTGCCATTACTATTAGTACCCATTAACGATTATGACATCATCACAGAAATAAAATCTATTAAAGTATAATAACTTAGGTGCCTATTGTTATTTTTTACGTAAACACAGGACAATGTAAACAATATATTTTATTTTTTTTTTTTAAATGTCGGGGGGTCCAACCCTGGGCACGACCTTTAGTATAATAGATAGGTATATAATATGATGTGAGTACGAAGGGATTACCGCGGCGGGGGTGTATGCCTGCAGGGGGTGATTCAACTTTGTAATTTTTTTTTGTTTGAAAAAAAACCTAGAATCTTACTCTGCTGTTTTTACTATATTATAATCGTACATCAAAGTATTACATACAGTTGCATGTCTCGCTTTATTTAGAATATTAAAAAGTAATAATAACGTTTAATTTCACAATTTTACACATTACGTATTTCAAAAATATATAAGTACAAATTATTACTTCTAACAATGGTTTGAATTTGAAATCAAAATTTCGTTTTACGTTATTTACGATCTAAACGATATACAATTTTTATGTTTATCATTATTTAGGAAGTAAAAGTAATTTACAAGTTTTGCGTTAATAGTTAAAAATAATATTTAATGCAGAGAATGGCCCGGATATGGAATATAAATAATTTTTGGATTGTTTGCTAAGATTGATTACTAAATTACGCAAAATAAATATTTCTCATCAAATATTGTATTTTATATTTTATATATATTTCTTATCAATATTATAACTTTTAAGTAAATGGATTTTAAACTATTACGGTTTTCGTTGTTTTTTGTTCAATAATTGTAGTCTATATATTAAGTTTTACGTTATGCTTTGTTTAACGATAAATTATATATATTGTTAATCGTTAAGTTCTGTTTTGTAGTATTTAATTATTTTTGTTTTCCATTTTCCGTTTTGATTACGTTTACAAATTTCAATCGTTTTTCGTTATCTATAATGTTATAATCATAACGTTACTATGACGTTTGTAAACTCAGGTTTAACTTATTTTTAATTAATAAAATATTTTTTAGTTTAATTATTCAATGAGATGTTTGTTTCATTAAGAAAGGGAGTCGTGATCTACCAGTTGACCACCCCTTCTGTAATGGACATATTCGAAATTTCAAACCGAATTTAACGATAAATCATTGTTTCTTACATATTTGATTCTTAACGGAAACAGTTTCTAAGTTAGTTCGTTTATATTTCTAATGATATTTTGTAAATTATTTATGTTGCTATTATTAATCATTTGTTTTAATAGAAATATGGGAGGTTGCACTTATTTTATGCCAATAACATCACGTGAATTATAAAAAAATAATTATAATATTATTGACTATTGTTATTAACTACTTATACAGTTATACCACGTATCTTAGAACGGCATGAATAGGGTTGTGGTATAAATAGCTTTAAATTAGCCTAAATTGGGAATATAAAAATCTTATAGACATAAAGGCGTTCAACATTACAATTCATAGAATGTTTTAAATTACAATATGGATAATAATTAAAAATATTAAAGAAAACAAACGTTGCTTTCTTTTAAATATTGGTACAATTATTGTCAAAAATTATGTCAATGTATTATCAATATATTAAGAATTCTAAAAACTAAATTATGAAGAATCTTATATTGAATTTTCAAACTTTTTGTCAAACGTTAATTGTCTTATCAATATTTATACAAATCTAAAAAAATTAGAAAATTTCAATTAACTATAAAACTTAAATAACTATTTTTTAAAATTTCATTGTATATAGTATATGATAGTTTTAGTTATATTGATATTAAAATGTTTCTATGGTTGATATTTTTTGATTTACTGCAAATTAACAAAATCGATATTATGGAAAATTTGTATTGTGTAAATGCAAAAATTTTTACTAAGTAAATAGTTCAAAAAGTGATTGATGAACACAACATTACAAAGCCAATAAGTTTATCACTCCGTCCAGAATCAAAAACAACTTTAAAATTCGAGTGTAGCGTCCTCTCTCAATACTTTTCAAGAAAAATATGTTGTTTACCTTAAAAAAAAACCGCCTATATATCTTATAGCAATACAATAATGTTAACTCGAGAATATATATATATATATATATGTAGGTATACCTATTTATCTTTTTGAAGTCTGCACCCTCTCCGACATAAACAGTAGGTGGGCTACCACATATTGTGATCTGTTCAGAAGTAACGATGATACCATGTGCGTATTACGTAATGCCACTGTTGAAACGTAATAATAATAGTTTATTATTATTATAACACCTGCTTATTTTTAGGTATTATACACACGTAATTTTCGTCCTTTCCGCTCGTCCGGCGACGGCCGCGCGGTATCGTCGCAGCAGCGGTTTTTGATTCATATTATTATACCGCATATTTGATGTGTACAGGTATATATATAATTATATAAATCTGGTATTAGCTAATGGCCATAGTTGCCGGGCTTAAGATCAATAAAAAAAAAAAAATCTGGTATAATATTACATTCGGGTATCTGGCGTACATGACGTGGAAAAAATTTATTATCGACATTTTCCGCACTTTCCGTTTAATGTACACACACAGGGTGATTCACCAAGCATGAGTTCATACCAATTTTTTCATCAATGTTGCAGTTATTCAAAATCTGGTTTTTGGAATTTTTAAGTGCATGGGTACTTAAATACTATGTTTTCAAATTATTGAGATTTTTTTCTACTACCTACTTATTGGGAGTGTCCAGTGAAGAAACAAACTTCTATTTTTTTAAAATGAGAGCTCTCCTTTTTGACTGTAAGCTATTTAACGGATAATTTTTCTGAAAACGTTGTCGTATTAAAATCAAATCTCGAACGAATAATTTTTGAGGGTATTTAACTTTGTGTTCTAATCAAGTATAATAAGTTCACAATATTGGGTTTGGAAGATATAGGGCCTATGGTTATCCGAAAATTTTAGTAATTTATATTAATATATCAATACTTATAATTTGTAAAAATGGTTGAAGTATAATAAACATTAAATCCAATATTACATCTGTTTTATAGTTTTGTAAAACCATTTTTAAGGACTATTGTCCTTAAAATAAACATTTTAATAACTGAATAACTAGTAGTTCAAATGCTTAATTAGGTACATTATCCACTAAATAATTTACAATAAAAAAAAGTAGTGGATTCCCATTTGAAAAACAGAAGTTTATATCGCCACAAGATGCTTCTTAAGTAGTACAAAAAAACACAAGAATTGGAAATCATCGTTTAGTAATATTTAAAAATTCTAAAAATCAGAATTCGCATAAATTCATTATAAGAGTAAAAAAATGGGGTGATCATGATCATGATTGGTGAATCACCCTGTATACACATACGATTGTCGTCGACATCTAAGACACTAAAAAATAGTGTAACAACGTACCTAACGAGAAATTCGAGCGTCACGAAAACAAATTGTGTAAAAAGTGTTGTCATATTTTCGTGTGTTGTATATTGTGGTGTGTGCTATATATTTCACTTCGTGTGGATACTATAATATGGGCAGGTAATATAATACATAGCTACAATAAACACTCATTTGTTTTCACTCTTTTTACTTTTTAGCACATGGTGTGAATTTTTAGAAATTTTTAACGTTGGTGCCCGACCAGTGGCGTCCAAATATATAGCAATATATTAGCAATACAATCTCATCGAACGTTGTCGAATTAGCACCACACCGCGATTGCGGATTTTCCTATAGCTTTCTTAAACTTTTTTCGTACAAAACAAGATTGAGAGAATGTCACTTTTCTGCCAGTTGTAAATTAAATTTGTTCCTAAGTACATTAGTAAAACAATGTAAATAAATACAATGTATTAATATAATGCTATAGTTAGGTAATGTGGATTTTTAGTATTTAATAGCATGCAATTTAATGTTTTTATATTATTCCCAAAAATAAAATATAAATATTTCATAAAGTTGCTCCGTCAAATTGGTTTAGAAAATCATTTACTCTGTATTAATTTAAATGTAAAATATAAAAATCTTAACCAACAATTTTTTTAACTGATCGAAAATGGACTATATATATTCCAATAATAATAACTTTAAATTTTGAGTGGAGGGAAGAAAGTATCGATTTTACAATGATGTGTGTGTTTTTTTTTGTGTTTGAAGACACTTTCTCTAGTAGAACAAAGTATACTCTGATCATCAATTTTAATGGAGGTTTTTAGTAGACAATTTGATCTAGTTGGTAAGTTTTGGAGTTGAAAATTGATAATTCTCAGTACTTTTTAAATTAATTAGAAAAAATTTTAAAAAAAACGAAAATTTGTTAAAATTATAATATTGTTATTATTAAAATAATTTTTCGATAACCTCGGTAACCGAAAAGTCAGACCGCCTTCACTCGGAATCGGGTTTATATCGTACACAATAATTTATTATTGAAATTACCACATTTAACACAACCATTGCAGTACCTACTCAGTGACGAGGTATACACGACTCATACAACCGTTGTACAGCAGGGACACAGAGTGGTTACCTACTTGTATCCCTTTTTATTTTTTGATCAAAAAGTCTTCATTAGCCTGCCGATGCCCATCACTGGACTCGGCTTGGTTGTTATGCACGTGCCAATAATAATATTTATTCCATTTAATTCGCTGGAAGCTAAGATAATATACTATAAATCATCCGAACGTCACATTCAACGGGTATATATTATGTATAGGTACTTACGCCAAAGTTTACAATGTTATTATAATATTTCCTGTCAGTAACTAAGAAACTACAAAGTAGGCGCCAATGACGATTATCTCGACAACGGTTTATAATACTATAATAATATTGTGATAATTAATACTTAGGTATGTAATATTTTTCACCGATAATACATGCACCTACCTATTACTAATATTATGACGTTTTTGAATCAGTAAGACGTCAGATTAATGTGTTCTATTTTCTCGATATAAGTACATATTATTATTATTATTATTATGATAATATATTATTATAAACGTGTCTTGAACATTTTTTTTTTTTATACATTTACAAGTACATTACAAACCTATATTTTTTATATAGTACCTGAGAAGTTCTATATTTATTCTATAAACAGTTAAAAGGTATTTGAGTAAAATAGTTAAAGTGTGCAATAATTGTACTTTTATTATTGGTACCAATTACAATTTTAAATACTTTTAAAATACACTTATACAATATGAAATATATGGACTCTTTAACAGAATGACAATTCTAAGTTAACTTTATTACAAAAACATGTATTTGCATATTATGATAAACTCCGGACTCTATTGAACCGTTAATCATAAACATAATATGAAGTATTATATATACCTAATGTTAGAGTCTTTAAAGTAATATACCTTTTTATTTTTATAAAATATGAATTAATTTAAACGAAAAACAATAATTTGATCTTCAGCATTCGCACCTCATCCCCTGTCTAAATCAGTCAAAAATCTGTCAGTAAATATATATATTATTATATGTATCAAAGTGGAGGTAGGTACCTGCAATAAAGTGCATCAATGTAACCAATGGCGTAATTTAGGCTTAATGTCAGGAGTTACGAAAAAAAATTCAGGATATGCATTGAACCGTGAAGGCTTCAACCCCACAAAAAAACAAATGTTTTAATAAAATCATACTCTTATGTTCTAAAACATATTAAATAAAATATAAATTACAAAACACATCATAAATTTATAAATAATTCTTCTTTTATAGGTATATATTATTAAAAACTATAAATTTTAATTTTTTATTACTAAAATAGCTACAGACATTACTCTTACTTAAATCATATATATTTATATAAACTTTTACAATTAGAATACAAAATTCGGAATTTTAAAATTGTAACTGTCTCATTATTATTCTCTATTTTAATATATCCACAGTGATGACTAATTACTAATGCATTTATCGGTTTAATTTCAGAGGTTGCAAATTAATACTTTATCGAGCTCACCATTAAATTTTGAGTCTCAAGTGCAACTTCTTACAACCCCCCAATTACGCCACTGAATATAACAATAAGGAATTTTTGTCAAGTACCAAAAATAGTGTAATAATGATATTTTATTTTCTGCCGAATTTCTGGATATTGTTTTTCATAGGTATTTAATATTATTTATTAACGCGTACACCTAAATTACGTAATATTATATTGTTATTATTATGATTATGAAACAAGCGTGTATTAATAATTATATTTTAATTGTCACTGTTATAATATTATAATACTAAGTTCTAAATTCCTATTATTGCATCACTCGCAATACGGTTTTCGTAAGTTTGCCGTTACAGTGTTATAATTATAATATTATAATACAGAGTGTTACAGAAAGACCTGACAAATGAAAACCGAAAAATTGATATACGTATGAAACGTATCAAAACAATTATGAACATTTTATGGATAATAAATAAGATTTACTTAGATACGATAGACAATTCCCAAAAAGAATAATTTGAAAAAAGTTATTGTGTTTTAAATAAATTTACTCCAAAAAAATATCGACAATTTAAATAATTGCAAAGAATAAATTACTTGGCATAAATAGACGTTAAAAATTTTATATTTTGAATATTTCCAAAAAAAAAAAAAAAATTAATAATATTAAAAAATAAACAACATTATACCGTTAATATAGTACAAGCGTCCACAAAATATAAATTATAAAAACAAAACAATTTTTAAATATTGATTAAAACAAAAGTTATTTATTTTGTCAGGGTATTCCGTTATACACTTACACCTTCCATATATAGTAGGTAAATAATAATTTGAAACACGAATTCCTCTTAGGTTTGATAATTGCCAACAACACAAATAAACATTATAATATATGATTTCATATAATATTGACAAATGTTGCGTTATAAACAATAATACTAGGTAAGATTTGTACGTTGTGCGAAATACCGTTTACGACAACACGTTAAGATAATAATATAATATGCGTATAATATATTATTATATATTTATAAATTATATATACAATTATAAATGACACACCTCTATAGACTGTTTTGTAAAAACTCTTAAATATGTAAAGGTAGGTAAGTATTTAAATAGTAGGTATGTATTTGTGTACTTGCCCTCAATATTTTTAAATTATTTACATGAACTATATAGGTATTCAAATGATATTTAAAAGTATTTGAAATATTCATGAGAAAAAAAATACTGAAATTTAGTTTTGCATATTTTATAAAATTATTGATGTTTAGTTAAAATTTGTACTATAATTTTTTTTTAATTCCATGATCTAGCTATATAGGAATATTCTGTCAAAAATCATGGATACTTAAAATTAAGAAAATAATAAGTAGAACAATAATAGCTTATAATTATGAAATTATTAGGACCCTTTTGAAGATTTATCATGCTTTGAAAATGACCAAATTATATCATATGAAATCTAAATAAAAATATTCTACATTTCTACAAGATAATCGTAAAGCTGTAAAGGTGTTCAATAATTTAAAAACCAAATTTGTTTTTAACTTATACTAGTACTAATTTATTTTGATAACAACAATGTAAAATGTAAAATAATATTGTATACACAATATTATGATTTGTTTATTTTTGATAATCATTTATATATTAAATGTATAGTAAATAGGTTTAAGGGTAATGCTGTACAGTGTACAACAATGCATAATTATAGTATTCATAATTTTAAATATATATATCTGATTTTATAGGACGATGTATGGATGGATGACGATAAATGATAAAAATAAATAATCGAGAACGCTTATAAATTGATAGTAAAATATTTTATTTTTTTAAATATATTATACTAAATGTAAAAAAATTCGGCAAGTGGGTACCACTCTGTTGTATAGTAGGTGTCGGTGGGTCACTTTCATGGATGTATTAAATTTGATTTGTATTCAATGATATAAATCATTGTATACAAAAAACGATTCTGAGCGAAGACAGTCTGTTATCCTAGTCCCTAGATAACTAAGTGTATATTAAGATATTGCTATTAAAATAATTCATTTTAATATTAATAACACAGTAGGTCGAATAAATTTTTGCAGGAAATATTGCATTTGAATAAAATATAATAATATACATTAAAAGTTTCAAGTTCCACGACAAAATATTTTTAAATTACCACGAAATAACTAACATTATTATTTTTCATTTAAATATCTAATTTCGTCCAAATTTGAACTTAAAATACCTTTAAAAAATTATTTTCTTATATATATTTTTGATTTTTTTGTTACATTGTTAAATACATACAAAAAACTTTGTTTTAAATTTTTAATCCTTAAATATAAAAATTAAGTATTTTATAAATTTTTAACCACAAAATAACGTTTAAATGTTCGATATTTTGATGTTCAAATTTTAACTTAAATTGTTCATAAAAAATTATTTTTTTAATACATTTTTTTTTTTTTGATTTTTGGTTACACTATAAGCTACTTACGAAAATCTTTATTTTATATTTTCAATTCTGAGTTGTAAAAACAGAACATTTTATAAATTTTTAACTACAAAACAATTTGCAAATATTCAGTGATGACTTTCAATCAAAATTTGAAGTATAAATGTTTATAAAAAAAAATTGTGCCAAAGTATTTTTATTATTTTTGATCTGCAATTTTAAAAACTTATGAGAAATCTTGTATTACATTTTCAAGAAATTTGACCCAATGAAATTTTCAACGTTATTTTAAGAAAAAAAAATTGAAAAAACCCAAAATTTCTTAGGTCTACAATTAGCTTAAAAATTGTCAAAATATTTAAAATTTTTTTTTTGTATAGAAAATGATAATCTAAACATTTTGTGAAAATTTCAAACATCTACAATTATTCTTTTTTGAATTACATCAAATAAGTTTATCACTTCTCTTGCGGCCTAATCTAAATAAGTTGGGGTCAGGCGGAAGAGGCAAGTTACATACATGAATAACTTCGCTAAGGTGTTTAATATCCGATACAATTTTATCATAAGCTGAAGACTCTTGGAGACCATGTGCTATAATGTTACATAAACACAGTTCACGGTCAGACAGTTCTTGAATTAGCTGAGGCATGGTATTTAAATCCCTGGCAGAGTTTTCCAGAACTAGAATTCTGTTATTGAAAGAGACAATATTATTGCGGAAAATGATATCATCTTATCTAACCTCAGCAATTTGAGATTTTAAAAAATTAATGCTCGTTAATAATTCGACTAATTTAAAATCATGAGAAAAAATCATGACTTTACACACCTCAAGCATCTCAATTTGAAAACTACGCATCTCAGAGTTAGAACGGAGAAATTTATCTATAATAACAGGAACCAAATTGGAAACTTTTTTATTAGTAGCAGTAAATCTAGTGTTGATATGTAATGATCCTGATCTTGACGGAGTTGTACTCATTATAAAAACTTATCATGACAGTTATAAGTGCTACTAGACACACGGCGTATATGGTGAGTGCGACGTGGCCCGTATCTCGTCAATTCAGTAAATTAATGGACAGCGGAAGATAGCGTGGCCAAAAGCAAATGATGTAGCGATAAGATTTTAAAAATAGCTAGAAGTATCCGGCGGCCGTGTAAAAACACGACCAAAACGGAAGGAACAAAAAAAAATTGCCCTAAACGGGAAAATTTAGAGCAAATCGACTCAAAAATAACATCGGTCTGCGCGCGCACTTTTATAAAACAGTTAAAAAATAAAACGTAAAAAACGACCAACTGTAACTAGAGCAACTAAAAAAGAAAAACTGGTAGTGGTATTGTTACTTGTTATCGTAAAGATATAGTAAATGATATATAGACAGATGGCGCCATTGGCAGAATATTAGCGGTTAGGATTTACAAACTTTCATCCCCTTCAAGTATTATTTTCAAGACAAAAAGTAGACTATGTTTTTTCCAAGATTCCATCTATCTCTATATTAAAATTCATCAAAATTGGTTCAGCGGTTTATAAATGCATAAAGGACAAAAACAGACATACATTCGCATTTATATATATAGACAATGTTATTATATTTTTAGCTGTATGTCGTATTGCAGGATTAAATAATATCATTGATTAAGACGGTATGATATCGGGTGACTCACTGGAAGGTGCATGAACTTTAACACAGCCGCCGTAAAAACATCGTTGTTGCCAGTTATCACTTCAACATTGGTATGCACGCAAACAGTATTTTTTTTATATAATATTATTCTAATAAAATAGCAAATATTTTCATACTTTTATTTTTTTATCATATTCTTCATTATCATTACAGCGATCAGGTTCAAATATTCCTTCCTGTATTGTTATTTAATTAAGCGCCGAACGTATTAATTTATGCTGTAAATCGTTGTAAATATATCCATTGTTATTAAATTGAATCGCATATTATTGAGCGAGTACACAAATCGTAGCGTCGAATTAATTTGGCTAAAATTAAATTGCCAGTACACATTTTATAAGTTATAAATGCTTATTAACAATACACAAAATTTTTTTTTCAAAAAGTAACAATTTAATTGTTACTTTTTGAAACATGCTGAATAAAAATAGTTCTTTACCTTGATTACACAAATAAATTTTGGTATTATTTTAATTTTACTTATATGAAAACGGGAAACTTATTTTTTTTTAAATAATTTAACTTGAGTTAAAAAGCCAATATTAACTTTTGGTTAACTACTAACTTAGTTAAATTGACAGAAAATTTTGAATTAACTTTTAATTATTAACTTAATTTAGATTTTAATTTAACTTAACTGAGTTAAAAAATATCATAAACTTGCCCAGTCTTGAATTAATATGTATATGCGTCAAATCTGATAAAACAGTATTATAATATTAAGGTGTTACAACTGCAAACTTGTGCGATTTTGTAACGTCGGGAAAATTACAATTTTATAAATGATCAAGACACAATGCAAGCATGTACTCTAATATAATAATAAATATGTCTTGTTCGAGTTCCAAAAACGCAAATTCGGTTTCAAAGTAGATTCAACTTTTCTATTAACTATGATAAAAAAAAACCTACGTATTCTTCTTTTACGATGATGAGTCGGTTAATCCGTTACATTTTCGATTAAGTATCTAATAATAACAATATGAAATCGAAATGTGTAGTCCACGTGCATTTTCCGCCCGTCAGACAAGTATAGGTACGCCATAGCTGCAGCAGCAGTTTCTTGTATAGGTAAAATATTATAAATTATATACATCGTAGAAAGGATAACTGCTCGACAAAGTGATTTGTGCATGGGCCATTATTTAAATATACATATCAAATGAGAAAGTCCATAATAAACACGATTTTTTTAAATATAAAATTTTGAGAATTACCTATACAACTGTCACCGATGCTCATTTCGAATAACACTTCAAAAATAAATCCTGTAGACACGATTATCATTATAATAAAGTTGGTACCAATATATTTTGATCTGATCGAAAACCATTCAAAATTTTCATTTTGTATATAAATATTATATGTTTATATACATTTAAGTATATACGCGTATCGTATGGAGACCATTTTAAATGTACACGTGTATATAATATTATGATGTAAATCGCTTAAGTAGATATCCATAAATCGTGTCTAATAATTATTTATTATATCAAATTTTAATAATACATATTATTATAGCACCCAGTATCAATTTTTCAAATTTTTCGCAATTCTATAAAATTTAAAAATTTTATTTTGTATTTTAATTGGCATCTTAATTATAATACTTTTCTACTAAACTTCTGTCTGATACATATTTAGAGGGCCTGGGTAATACCGTGTATTTTATCAACAAAAATTACTTCACAAGAAAAACTCTCAGGAATCGTAGAATTGTCGGATCTGATAGAAAAAGATTTCTTGCAGACCGCACCGAACTTCGATTTTTTATTTTATTTAAAATAATTTATAAAAAAAAAACTTAAAATTGTCATATTTTTAAAGGTGTATTATAAAGTTAAAAATTAAAATATTGAAAAAAGTAGTTCAATGCAGCCTGTCAAAAATTACGATATATTAGTTTAAAAAAAAAATTATCAAATAGTTGATTTTACAGAACAAGATCATTATTTTCTTAGATTGTACTTTTGTGTACAAAATTACATTATCACCGGTCTCTTTATTATATAAGTACAATTTAATGATGAAAATGTTATAATATGTAAACTGTATTTTAGCGTATTATAATATAATAATAATAAGGTATTATAATACGTCACGAATAAAATAATAAAATATAAGATGGACAATGGTGTAGTTGGTATAATAAATTTAATATTAATTACAAAAAGTTACATTTTAAAAAAATGTTTATTTGTTATTAATGGGATTATTTTATACTATTTTTTACAAATAGAAATATTTGATTCGTTAATTCGATTTTTTAAAAAATAAATTAAAAATGGACATTTTTTTTGGAGCTGAACACGGCAGTAAAAAATGTGTGAATGTACAAATATTCAGAAAAAAAAGTAGCTAATATAATATTATGTATACAGTGTAGAAGTATGCTTTACATATTATGTATTTGTAATTTGTGTTAATAGAGATTTGACGATTTTGATAGGTGTGCAAAATACAAATAGGATAAATTAAAATGACTACAAATCTAGAAAAAAAAAAATTATAAGGGTAAGTTACACATATACGCTTCAAATTAAATGAAACACGTACTATCTTCAACAATTCATTTTGAACTCAACAAGCACTTAATAAAGAAAATACCAAAAAAAATGTACTTGTTTCATAAAATAAACATAATTGAAAAATTACTACTATACTTCTTAGTTCTTTTAAAAAGTATAAATACTGTCATTTTTGTATTGTCAATTGTATTATATATATTATAATATGTTTTTTCTTCAATGACCAAACTTCATAATGTCATAAATTGTGTTTACTATATTCTAAGAACTTTGATTCGCCGATTTTTAAAATTATTGCCCAGTTCCATGAAATAGTTGATTTTTCCACCACAATACACGCGCGTGATATAATAAAAAAAATACATTTTCGATAGAATATTAAATGATCAATAAAAAAGTACAACCGAAACCTCAAACAAAAATTCGCATTGTTATATAAGCAAAGTTATGATATTATATCTGTCAAAAACGTATAAATTGTTACGATTATTATTTATTACAGATGAGTGAATACTGAATAGTGCCGTTTAAACCAACTTCACGCTCGTATGCGTTCAATTCCAAAACACTCATCGGTCGTAATAATATTGTTAAACCAACTCGGGGTGAAAAAAAAACATTGAAAAATGTTATTATAAAATGTACACAACGAGACTATTTTTTTTTTTTTTTTGATTTAAAAACCTTGAACAAAAATGTAGAATATAATATAATATGCCGTATAGAAATGTATAATAATTTGGACTAAAATGTTATTGGACGAAATTAATTGAACAAAATCTCTATTAAACTTTTTTACATAATCGTTAAAAACGCTATTAAATACTTTTAGGTACCTACTTAATTATGAAAACACTTCAGATCGGAATTTGTCTCTACGTAAGTTTTTATTTATTTGATTAATAAATATTCTTGGATGACGATTAAATATACGTTAAATTGCACTGTGGATATAAGTCTAAAAGAAAATTGAGAGATATGAGTGCAGTAAACTAACAAAGTAAATTTTTTTGCTGGTTAATTTTATTTTACAGCTGAAGATGTATTGTGATTGCGGCTTATATTAATTTTAATTAATTATGATTTATGAAACATATGTTATCAATTTGTGGACGCTGTCAACGTATTGTCATACGCAACGGCCCAGTGGCATATATAGAAATAATTTTTGAGGTGGACTATAATTGATGGCAACTAACAAGTGATCTAGTACCTTGAAGCTACTATATATTGAACATTTTGTACAAAGGAATTTTGCCAAAATCATCTTATGCATATGCTACAGGTGGCGGTAATTATTTTATGATAAACATGCCTAAAATAATAAATATATAGTTGTTTAAATTTCAATTAAAATGTTGTCGTGAAAATAGTATAATATTATATAATACATAGTAAGTAATAACCATAGGGAATAGATGATAGATCAATTGTATAAATGTATAATGTATATGCTATTATATTATGTTTAACAACCATAATAATAAAATATTAGAATATAATTAGGAATATATAAAAATTCATATTTACTAAATGAACTTAAATTAAAATCCTATAATCAGTATTCAGTACTACCTTATAAGTATCTACATTTCTTATGATAGGTAGATTTTTTCTACTATAACATTATCCAAGATAATAATATTTAAATATAGAAAGATTAATTAGAGGTATGTATTATGTAACATTTAACCCTTTGCAATTTCATATAAAAACAAAATAAAACAAATAGGTAAAAATCATTTTTCTAATTTGTTTATATAAAATTATTTACAATACCATCAATTTGCAACGGTATATTTCTATAAATTGTCGTAAAGGCTAATCCAGTTAATCGTACATTTACACACTGGTTTCTTATATATATTTTTAGTCTTTCAAGAGTTGAAAAACTTCTCTCTACACTCGCAGTAGTAATTGGTATTATACATAATGTTTTCAGCAGAATATAAATATTAAGGAACAAATCAAATTGACATACTTTTAAGGCCGTTAGAGCATTATTTGCAATTTTTTTAATGGTTGTGTCAACATTTTTTACTTCCATGTCTATAAACCACAAAACTTTTACAAAATGCACCATTTTGTACTTTATAATAAGCAAACCATTTAAATTCATTCAACCAGGATTTTTAAAATTACCTATTTACATTAAATAATACTTGCATATGCAAGTTGGTAAACAAATCTGGTACCCAAATATTTTTTTAAAAATTTTCTTTAATATCATCATTGAAAATTTTACTAGATGCTCTATAAACCAATATCATAATCACTGTTGCTTGAAGTTGTTTGAATAGAGTTAGAATTAATTAAAAAATCCTAAAATTTTAAATTTTAATAATTATTTATTACTTGTCTCATGTCTGTGTGCCTTTAAGTAAATATATAAATCGGGTTCAAAAAAAAAAGAAAAGAAATAAATATATTTACCTAATATTATTAATTTATAATTAATAGATCCATAATATTATATGATGCAATATTGATAAGCATAACATTTGTAATTTTATTATCTTATTGATTCTTAAATAATAAAATCAAATTTTATAAAAGATAAAAAAAAGTTATTAAAACTTACAGAAACATACAATTCTATAATTTTTATAGAAATTATATTTACTAAATACATACCTAATATATTATCTATACTCTAAAGTATGTTAAAAGTAATATTGAGAAAAGTTAATAGTATCTACTATCTTATAAATATTGAAAAGTCTTACAATTTTCAAAAAATGTTAGATTTCACTAATTTAATATAATTTATACTAACATTTTTATATATTTGTATTTATGATTCATTAGAAAAATGGCGTTTCTCACCAGAGTTTCTTATTTCTTTGTCCAATTATGTGCTCTATAAATTAATACACAAATAATAATATTAATATTATACTATTACACATTTATAGAAAATTAAAGAAAATGATAATATCTTAATTATAGGTATTCTCGAATATATACATTAT
>JACXSJ010003982.1:0-17130 GCA_014851325.1 Pentalonia nigronervosa
AAATCTCCCTGTAAAATGTAATACGGTAAATATTTTTGTGTAAGGGGGAAATGTGTGGACAACGACTGTGTAATCTCCCTGTGATGTGTAATACGGTAAAATCAGTGGTCTTCAAGGGGAACATTCCCCCTTGAGCTTCATGAAATTACCGCGTAAAAAAAACGAAATGACTGTGAACATACAAATTTATACTACTAAAGGCTTTTCGTATAGTAGTCCATAACATTCATCCGTCCACTCCAACTGTCGAGGTTAGAATTGCGATTGAATAAATCGGTTACTCCGTCCGGCAAGTTGCCAACGTCCTACAAAAAATCACCAAACATAAACTCCCAATGTTCTTCGTTGACCTGGAGCCAGCCGAAATCAATAAGGACATTTTTGGCGTAACGTCATTGCTCCACACAAAAATTAAAATCGAAGAGCCCCACAAGCGCAGAGATGTCATCCAATGTCTTAACTGCCAAGACTACGACCACACTAAGAAATACTGCTCATACCCTCCTAGATGCGTCCGCTGTGGTGGCCACCATCCTTCTACAAGTTACAATAAATCAAATGAACTACCGGCCAAATGCGCTCTGTGCAAGTGAGACCATCCGGCAAACTACAAGGGATGCCCCATCTACAAGAACCTCTAACAGCTCCGCAAGCCAAACTCGATCCAATATGTCATGCAAAACAACAACCAAGGTCGTAACAATGTAAATATTAATAATTGTAAAGTCACCCAGCAGCACACACACGAAATAAACCCACCCCTCACTCCTACGCCCGTGTAACCTCTGACCACATTCCCAATACAACCTTAAACGATAACTCACTGTCCAATTTTATTAACGAATTCAAAGCTCTTATAAATTCTCTTTTATCCCTCCTCACTACCGTACTCGACCGTCTACTCAACCAAAATGTCAAATAACTCCTTCACATCAAAATCATTAGTCATCCTACTATGAAATGCTAATGACCTAGCAAACCACAAAAATGAATTAATAACAATCCTTAACGAAAAAAGAATTGATTTAGCCCTGATCTCGGAAACACACTTCACAACACACACTAAATTCTCAATACCGGGTTACAATATGAAAATTTTTTTTACTCACTGGGCCACTATTTTGTAGTCGGGGTGACCTTAACGCAAAAACCAATCTTGGGGATGCCACACTACCAACCCAAAAGGTCGCATCTTACTCCAATTGATAAACCTAAAAAAATATTCGGCAATTG
Source organism: Pentalonia nigronervosa (assembly GCA_014851325.1). NCBI lineage: Eukaryota > Metazoa > Arthropoda > Insecta > Hemiptera > Aphididae > Pentalonia > Pentalonia nigronervosa. Next base: position 1,234 of record JACXSJ010003982.1, read on the forward strand.
CCCCTCTTGACCCAACCTACTGGCCTTCATCTTTATCTAAACGCCCCGACATATTAGATATATTTATAACTAATACCCTTACCAGTCTCTATAGCAGTATTATTAATTTACTCGAGCCGTGCTCGGATCACACTTCCGTTCTCCTGTCGCTAAACTCCCTACCCTCTATTCGACCCCGCCAACCTAGTCTCATAGAAGGCACTATGAACTGTGCAAAATTCCGTGCAACTATTGAACAAAAAACACAACTTAAGACTCGACTCAAACTCCCTAACGATATAGAAGATATTCCTAAACTTCACCAACATAATACAATCATCTGCTTGGAACTCGTCTACTAAAAATCTTCCAAAACCCCAAAACTCCACTCTTATCCCAATTCATGTCCGCGAGTTAATAACAAAAAAACGACGTGCCAGAACTCTCTGGTAGCGTAGCCGACTCCCATCCGATAAACAGATTTTCAACAATCTTGCATCATCTCTCAAACGAACGCTAAACCGACTAAGAAATGACAATTTCAGCTCCTGGATCTCCTCACTCACTTCAAAGGATGGTTCTCTTTGGAGAGCTACACGGAACTGTTTAAAACAAAAACCCATCAACTCTCCACTAAAAAAACTCGACAACACTTGGTGCAAGACAAATATAGAAAAATCCGAACTCTTTTGCTCCCACTTCATAAAAGTTTTTCTACCCCACCATGACATGCCTAATAATGTGTTTGAAAAGTACATAGAGAAGTCTCTAACTTCTCCCATGCCACTCTACTTGGCCCCTAAACCGTTTACACCAGGTGAAATTCAATTCCATATAAGCCGGTTTCCTCTCAAAAAATCGCCGGGGTTAGATTTAATAACAGCCCAAGTAGCTCGCCAGATCCCCAAAAAAGCAATTATGCACCTTACCCACATTCTGAACGCTATCCTAAGGCTTTCTTACTTCCCTCTACTATGGAAAACTTCTGTCATTATTTTAATATTATAACCGGGGAAACCTCCCAAAACCCCATCTTCGAATCGTTCAATTAGCCTTCTACCTCTTTTCCTACCTGAATAGGTGTTTTTAAAAAAACATTTTGTGTATATGATATTAACAAATCAACATTTGAGAATTTATCCCTAATAGCTTCTGATAATCTATGTAACACATGGGCCATACAAGTAATGAATAAGTTTAGAATAAAATACCTTAAACGCATATCTAGATTTTACCATATAAGGAGCGGGGTCTGTGACATACAATAACACTTTGTTATGCAATATTTTAGCAGGCCATAATATACTCATTAAATCATTGAATAATTTCGAAATTGTTTGAACTTTTGTCTTTTCTAAATTTTCAACTGTTAAAACTATTGGTTTTTTTTAAATTTTCGGAAGATGAGAACCAAGTACTACACTTGTGACATATCATCCTTCGACATCAATAGTTTCGTCTATTGATACTCAAATAGAACTATTTCCTATTTTCTTCTTGATCTTATATAAGACATCTTCGTAATATAATGGAACATAGTTTTTCCGCATAGTCGATTCATCGGGTAATTTTAGTTTAATATACTTTTTAAAAAAAATTTTGAATTCTACGTTTTTTAATTTCCATAAAGGAATATCATTTGCTACCATAAACGTTGTTAAATTATTGTTAAACTCATTTAAATGTTGATTATTTGATCTAGCTTCAGTAAAAGATTTTTGAATAAATTGTTGACTGACCTGTTCTTTATATGATTTCAATTTATAGTTCCCAATATGTTTCTAAATGTTGTGTTACCTGTGATTTTCTATTACTTAACACGTTGATACCACAACAAATACAATATAATACACCTCCATCTGTTTTAAAGATGCCTGGATATTTGGTTACATAATGATGTGTTTTATTTGCCTTTGGCATTTTTTTAAATATTGATATTAATAAAAGAAAACCGTGGACACACTACACAGGCGAATAACAGCCAATCACTAATATAAAAATTATTACTATAATATTATATCATAGTAATCATGTTTATCTATGAGATAACAATAAAACAGTGCATTATATGTTTTTTCAACATTAATGTATGTAAATTCTAGTTGGATAAACTAACTTTATGTTGTAGTTATAAGTAATAATTTAAAAGATAATTGACAAGAAATACATTAGACAAATTAGTTTTATTAAAATAAGTCTGTATATCATTTTACAAATAAATATTTACTAGTTAAAAGCTGGTAACACAATAAAGTTTAGGATAAATCTTCGCCACACTAATATTGATTATGTTGATTATTATTTATTACTAAATGTAAATTTTTGTAAATGAAATTGGAAATTTTTATGATTCCAAGTAAAAAAAATCTTTTATACGTATTGCCATTTCAAGTTATAACATTATAAAGTTTTATTGTTATTGTTATTACAAAGTACTAAAGAACACTGAATATAGACAAATATAACTTCTATAAGGACTTAATAGCCGTGAATTAGAATACGAAATGAAATATATCTAAAATTGATTTTTATAGAGAAAATTAGAAAGCAATTTCTATTTTACTAAAATCAAAAATACAGATAATATAAAATATAAATAAAAGGTATTCAAGTAAATAAAAAAATAAATATTCACGGGACATATAGCTTAAAAAAACAAAACTTTATTTTAACTGATGGCTTAAATTAATTAAGTGTTAATAATAAAAAATTTAAGGGAGAAGTTGGAAAAGCTATGATACAAACGGTATTTAATTTATAAATTAAACTAAATCAACCTTTTTTTTTGGAAGTCATCTAGGGGAGCGTTTCCCAAACCATGGGTCGCGAAATTTTTTTTATGGGTCGCGACTTGCAGTTACAATTACAGTTATTTTAGTCGTAAATTTATAAATAGTATAAATAACTAGTATTATAGAATAAATGACGTAAAGTTATTACGATTATGGAATTGTTTTTATCTTATTGATAAATGTGCTAATGACTAATGACTACTCAATGATAAAATGGATTATAGTAAAAATCTTATTTATTTACTGCATACTTTTTTAGGGGTGGTGGGGGGGAGGGTGGATCGCGTACCTAATAAAGATTAAATTTATGGGTCGCCATTGCAAAAAGGTTGGGAAATGCTGATCTAGGGAGTACGCTCTATAACATAGCCCTCGCGATTCACAAGGCAGAGGGGAACCAGTCAATGGAAGCAATTACTTCCATCTGCACCGGCATACTGTTTATAAATGAAAAAATACAGTTACAACAAATAAGTGATCAATATAAATATACTACAGTGTGCTTTGTACAGTGGGGTACATTTTAGTCTTAATTACTTAAACTATGTCGTTAGCTGCTATTACTAAAACCTCTAATCGTTTATAAAAATATTGCCAACTACTGTTGTGTGCCAGCTAGAGGAAGACCTTTGTGATGGACGTAAGAGTTTATAGTCGTGGTATTAAATGATTACAAGACTAGTGTATTGTTGAAATATGTTATTTTTTATTAAATTGGAATTTAGACTGACGTGAAGGTTCTCTTTGTAGTCCGGGAATATCACGTCTAATTTGGTACCAATTTGGGCTCCCTTATATATTGGCTACTCCTCCTATTGGTACATGCGTCATCCAAGCAAGATAGCGTTGACCACATTTGTTATCATGTGTGTACGTGCTAATTTCAGGAAATGCCATCGACCCACGATTTGTTGTCGAGTTGTGATAATTAACCGGATGCGATTTGTCCATCCATTATCGTAATATAATATAATATCATAAACCACTTGCCCAATATGATATTATACTATTTAGTTTAAGCATCCTATTTTATTTCGATAATTTCTCGGAATCGTTGGTCGTTCGAGGACGCTTTTTATGATCAACTTGATATTCGTGATTCGAGTATTATTGGCTCGTTGCTGGTTGGTCACTCCCTAGCGTAATCCTGAGTGCGTTTTTTAATATTAAATTTATTACTTACCCGTCTTAGGTGCACGATTTCTCTGATCCTATTCTCAGAAATTCTTATGTTAATCTCCTGGATAATTTTATAGTCGGTCTAGTCTTGTCTTTTCTCTAAGAGTCTAATGTTTAGTAATAAAAGTGGTTTGTGTCAATGCGTACATAGTCCCCCCCCTTACCCCTTGAGGTCATTGCTGATTTATTAGTAATCATAAAAGTTTTATATCGCGAGGTGCATAGCACTACCTACAACATACAATGCAATTTTTACCAATCTTAAGTTCTGAGAATTCAATTACAAAACTAGCAGATTAGTTTACTTACTACAACTTTTTGCAACTACCTAGGACCATAATAATGGGTTATTTAGCATATTACTCGAAGAACAAGTATAAATACCATACGGAATGCCAAGTACCTTGGGTTACGTCACTACCTTAATTGCTAAAACTACGACGTTGGTTAGTTGTTGCTAACTCCTTGAAACGCTTACAAAATTTTACTAAGAATATACAACTTCTACCGAGTTTAATTACTTAGAAGAAAAAGCTACAACAAGACGAGCGGACTAGTATACTTACTACAACATTGTAACTACATCGCTCAACGTTTACATAAGCTACTCTATTGCTACTACGTTTAATGATATATGTATGGTATAACTACAACCTAGGTTAGGTTCCTTTGTACTTTAGAGATTGAGTTAAAGTGGTTGTCTCTTCGGCCATCGTTACAGTTGGAGTTGTTGCACCTATCTTGGTAAACATGGCATGCTCCGGGAAATTGTCAGTCAATACCCACTACTTCACGCAGTTTTCGTGCTTAACTACTGGCTTCGCTTATTGTATGCTGCATATAAAAGCTGACCACATATGACTTCCGTTAGTAGCTTTCTTTTACCGGGTAAAGGACCACCGATGTTGGAGACTATTCTAGCTAAGGCCTCCTCTTATTATTCCTCATTTATCATTATACCTCTATTTTTATATTTTTATCTCTATTTATCATTTATACCTCCCTGGCTGCGTCAACAGTTGATTTCCATTTCCTAAATTGATATTGGTGGGGTGATAGTTACTCTTTAGATATGAGATTTTACTGTCAAGTAGCATATCTTACAATAATTTCTCTACATAACTGAGTAAACATAGGGAACTATAACTAAAAGCTTGGTTTTTTGGTTTACTCTTCTTTCTCAACAATACTAAGTTCACATTCTTCCAACAGCTTGGGAAGGTCCCCGACTCGATTCAGTGATTAAGGGTGCTAAGAAACGTTCGGATACCTAGACTGCTTTGACAATCTCAATTAGAATCTTATAAAGACCAGGAACGTTATCATTGGGTATTCGATGAACCACTACTTTTAATTCCTTGACTTTGAAGCTGAGCACAAGCAATACCTCCCAAGCACCCCGTCTATCTAGAGTTAGACGGCAGCATAATACTGAAAAGGGGGATGGATTACCTATTTTCTTTATGATAATATTGTAGAGAGATCCCCATAGGTTATTTTAAGTGAACAAGTCAGCAATTTATCAGAGTCACTACTTTAGTCGAAGCAAATTTAACTTCGATGATGGAAGACGAGCTTCCTTGTTGGAAGGTGGATGCTGTGCCTTTATTACACACATGGAGATATACTGCCACCAGCCAGAAGACCAGTGCTTCGCCTCTGGCATTATTGTACTAGGAACCCCAGTAGACATTTAAGTCCTCCGCAATGATGACATCGCCACCTCCAAGCCGATAATGTAAAATTTTGAACGTTGCCTCCGTAATAAAATGTAGCATGAGTAAACTTGACTCCATTAACACGAACCCAGATCAGACCTTAATCAGGTTCATTGATATCTTCAGGCTTGATACTATGATGTATTTGATGGGAAGAAGTTTTGCTCGTTTATAATGTGGATGTTTGCATTAAGAATTGCTGTACAACTTTGCAGTGGTTTAAATTTATCTGAAGGAAACTAGTCATAGTTAACCCATTTCGCTTTCATAAATCTAAATTGCAAGAAGTTGAAGTAGTAAATTACTCACCATTGGGCGGTTAAAACATTTTCCCTAACCACCTACAGATTTTTTAATTTATGTAGAGCGGGGTTGCGCAGGTATTATAAAAATAATAGAAGAAATAGAGCACCAAATTCGTCTAAATAAATTGGTAATATTTTTTTTGGAGTCAGAGAATGTGCCGGAGAGCTTATAAAGATGCACTGGCATCTTCATATATGGATTTACAATGTTTAGGGACCCCTGTAAAATCTAGCAAATTCCTATCATATTTTTAAAGCCATTTACTTCAACTCTAGCATAATGTGTCGATGCCAAATTGACGTACATCTAAATGTTAATTTTAACTATAGAGGTGACATTGAGTTATTGTTGAAATTGATAAATATGAATGTAGAATATGACAAGTAAATTATTTATGATCAGAAACTCAAAAAAAAGCATATAACGACATAAGTATCTTAATATTTAAAGATTAGGAATGTTTATCTCTTCTGGAGCGCGATGCACAAAATAAGTTTATTGTTTCACATTTACACTATTCTTTATAACAGGGCCGGCGCTACTTTTTGCGAGGCTCTGGGTAAAACTTATTTAACATATTTAACCAATAATGCAATAACTATAGTTATTTATAGTTTATATCCACATAGGCTTACGCCTATACGTAATTAAAGGCGAAAATGTATTAAAAATGTATGTCTCAAATAAAACTATTTTTTTAATTAAGTTTAATATATTAAAGAGTTAAGCTCTTCCAAAATGTTGACCTAAAATAAACATAAAAAACTCAGTGCTTCTATAGGTGTAGAATCTTCTTTTATTGTATAACGAAAAACTAGTATCTCTTCATACAATTCAGAAGCAACTATATCATATAAATCTCCATCACTTAAATAATTTTGCAAATCTAAACAATTCTTCATTAGGTCATCATTTGTTACTTTTGATAGTTTACTAATATTGTATAAAAACATGAAATTGTTGTTATAAATTTGAAATTGATTAAACCGTTCACTAAATAAAGATGTAGCTCCATCGGCTATTACATTAAAATAAAACGTTCGGAAATTGTTTTCAGGTTCATCATTTATTTCATCAGAATTTTCATAATCAAATTGCTTTTTTGTCTTTCTAAGACGCTTTTTTTTAAATGTTTTGTCAGTATTCAAAACATCTGATATTTCATTAGCTTTAATTTTTGAAGATTCAAAACCATTCATTCGAAATGATTTTAAAAATTGTATAAGACCATTTAAAAGGTTACTACATTTGTCTAAATGAATATTAATATTTTGTAGAGTTTTGCTTACAGTATTTACTTCGACTAATATTTCATACCAAATGATCAAACTAAGAATAAATTCATAACTTTCTAGTTCATTTGTAACTAATGACTGAGCTTCGCTTTTCGTTTTTAGATCTGAAGTATTATCAGCCACTTCTTCTAATGCGGTAATAAGTTCAGGTACTTGGTAACGTATAGCTTTGATACTGTTGACTTTACATTCCCATCTAGTTTCTGAAAGGGGTTTCAGTGTTAAGAGTGTACAATGTTTTTTAAAAATATCCCAGCGTTTTGTAGAAGATGCAAATAAACAATATATTCTTTGTATAGTGCCAGAAAACCCAACTGCTACTGTGGAACTCTTTGCTATATCGCCCAACAACAAATTTAAATTATGACACGCACATGGTGAAATTATTGGTATTATTCTTGATTGAACCCCTTTGTATTGGCCTTTCATATTGGCACCATTATCATACGCTTGTCCACGACAATCATTTAGATCAATACCTATACTATTTAATTTGTTCAATAAAATATTTGTCAAAACATATCCAGTAGTAGAATGAACATTAATAAATTCAATAATATATTCTTTGGTGTAAGGTATTGTAGACATACTTTTGTTTCCATATTTAGAATACGAATAATTATAGAAAGTTGCTCTTTTTTAATAACATCTGACGTGCAGTACATCATTATAGAAAAGTATTTAGCTTTTTTGATATCTTCTACAATCTGTTGACGAATTTGTTGTGCTATAAGTTCAATCAGTTCATCTTGTATTTGGTGACCTAAATAATGATCATGAGTTTCACCATTTTTTTTATCCGACGAACATGTTCTTGAATAACTGGATCAAATTTGGCCATCATCTCTATGAGTCCTAAAAATTTACCATTATGTTCCGTATAAATTACATCTGAGGATCCCCGAAATGCATCACCAAGTTTTGCTAAATAAAAAATTGCTGATAAAATTCGTTTCAGCACATCTTTCCAATATTGCTTTTCTTTATCTATTTCCTTTAAATGTAAATCATCAATAGTTTCGTTTTTAATAATTCGTGTATGTAATTCATTCCAAGATAGAATTGTTTGTTTATGTGAAGATGAATTTTCGTGTTGTTCCTATTTTAATACTATATGTTTCCAATCTGAAGTGCCATTGTTAGTTAAGTTACCAGGATTTGGAATTTTTAATTGTGAACTAAAAAGTTTGCAACAAAAACAATAAACTCGATTATGTGATTTTGAGTACAACAGCCAATTTCTTGCTATTTTTCATCATTTTTCATTATTCTATAATACAATTTATTACTAAATTACCTATTTTTTTCATTTTTCGGATTTTCCGTAAAATTCGATTTTTTCAGATTTACTAAGAACAATATCAACTCGCATATCATGGGTTAATAACTGTGGCCACTGAGCTGGATCTCTAAAATCAATTCTTCCTTCTTTGGTTTTATTCACTATTTTATTATTAAATGTTAAACTACTATCTTTTTCAACTACCTCAATACTATTTTGAGTCACAAATTCTTTGGAACAACAAGGTTGTTCTATATCACACAACATTAACTCATCTTCGTAATTTTCAATTTCGTTTTGGATAATTTCCGGAATATTTGAAGAAAAAACAAATTGGTCTAAAGCACCACGTTGCTTTTCTAAATTTTGCTCAAGTTTTTTTTAATCGTTTTTGGTGGCCTGAATCAAATTTGCGATACTTATATCGCTGCCGACTACTCATATTATCTTATTAGTTTTTTTCTGTTTTCTAATAACGAATTAAAAATAAAAATAATATATTATATATATTAAAAAATTACGATGTTTTTACACAACACACAGATCAAGATATTTTATGTGTACACGCTAGAGCTCTGCACGGTCCGTATTTTCACAGACCGGACCGGATCTGTAAAGTAAAATTAAGACCAGAACCGGGCGGACCGTTTAAATAAATAATGAAATCCGACCGAGACCGGACCGATAATTTAAAATTCCTTAAAAAAAGACAAAAACTGGACCGATAGTTTATAATAATATATAACGATGGTTAAAAGGCCAATTGTCGTAACCTTCACTTTAGAAGAAAATGACATTTTAACAAAAAATTAAAATTCATATTATTTTCTATCGAACGCCTGATTGTCGTAACCCTAAATACGATTTTTACTATATAATTTTTACCATATTATTTTAATATCGTAAGCCATTTTGAAATATATTGAAAAATGTTGTAAGCCACAAAATAATACCAGTGTGGGCAGTGATACTAACGATTATCGTTAACGTAATACTGTAATAAATACTAGGAATAATATTATAATTCTTAGAAGCCTGCTAGCTTTATAGAGGTACACGTGCCATTAAACGGATATAAAAATCGATTTATAGTAATATTGTATAAAAATAGTTTAGGGTTCGATTTAGACGAAATTATTTTAAATTCAGATAAGTGGAAAAACACTCATACTCATACATTATGACTCAATTAAATCCGGTCCGGTCCAACTAAGGACCGGGCTGATCTCTAGTGGACGGACCGGGCCAGACCGAATATTTTCTAATATACTGCAAAAAAAAATAGACTATTATGTTTAAAAATCGGACCAAAATGGATCGGACCACTATTAATTACGAAATGATAAGACCGAAAAGACCGGACCGCAGTCCGGCCCGGTCCGGATTGGACCGGTTCAAACCGGAACGTGCAGAGCTCTAGTACACGCTCAGAAAGTATTTAAAATCATTAAACTAGGTATTTAACTATAAATTGTATTCAATATTTTAACAATTATTACCTGGAGAAATAATTTGTAATTTTCAATGCTCTTCAAACAACTTGGATGACAGTCGAAAAACAATTGAAAATCTTCGGATTGTCACTATTCGTTAGCACACAAGTTCTCAAAATAGGTATATTAAATCGTTTATATAATATAGTAGTTATCGACGTTATCGAAGTATAGACAGTATAGTCGGCATATTTTGTAATTCGCAGACGCAGTAACGACTCACGATGTGACAGCTGCATGCGATAACGGGTAAAGCGCGATTCACATTGGTACGACACGACACGGCACGACATGGCACGACACGACAAAAATGTGTCCAATGCACATAGAACCGACATCGGCAAGACGACAACGACAGTATGCTAGTATGCACAGTACGACGAGCACGTTAGTATAATCGGATTGGTGTTACAACTTTACAATTATAATAATTTAAAATTATTAAAATGTTTCGAAATTTATCTTATAAAGATTTGGCCATAATGGCACTATTGCTTGATGAAGAAGAAAATAGCGACCGTGTTGCGAGTAAAAAACGTTCTATTTGGGTTCATGATATCTTAAAGAAAAGGAAAATTGATGGAGAATATGTGACTTTGTGTAAAATGTTGGAGGATCATGAAGAAAAGTTTTTTAAATATTTTCGAATGACCAGGTTCCAGTTTAATGTTCTTTTTTTAAAAATTGAAAATAGTATAACAAAATAAAATACTCACTTTCGAGAAGCAATACCTCCTAAAGAAAAATTAGCTGTTTGCCTGAGGTATATGGCATTTGATATTTTAATAATATATTAATTCGCAACAAAATATACTAACATATTTCATTTTACGTGTTTTTTAGGTTCTTGGGAACTGATGACTCATACCAAACGATTGCATTTAGCTTTAGACTGAGGCATTCAACAGTACAATCAATTGTACTTGAAGTATGCAGTGCAATTATTTTTACGTTGAAAGACGAATATATTCCAATTCCTGGAGAAGAATATTGGAAGCAAATCGCCAAAAAATTATGGGAAATTTGGAACTTCCCAAATTGTATAGGCGCGTTAGATGGAAAGCATGTCGTAATCGAGGCTCCTCCAAATAGTGGATCACTCTACTTCAATTACAAAAAAAACCTTCTTCATAGTATTGCTTGCACTTGTCAATGCACAATATAAATTTGTAGCGGTCGATATAGGAGCATACAACAAAAATAGCGATGGTGGTATTCTCTCAAATTCAAATTTAGGTAAAGCTTTAGAGAAGAATAAATTAAATATTCTAAATGAACAATATCTGCCAAGTACAAACGAAAAATTACCTTTAGTTGTTATAGGAGATGAGGCTTTTCCCCTCAAAAAATATTTATTGAGACCTTATCCAGGACCTCAAGTACGTGAAGATCAGAATAAATAAAAATTTAATGATCGTCTGTCAAGAGCACGGAAGGTTGTCGAAGATGCTTTTGGTCAACTAACGGTGAAGTTTAGAATCTATTGTAGAAGACTTAATGCACTACCCAAAAATGCCGATACCATTGCAATGACAACATGTATACTCCACAATTATATTAAAGAAGATGCCACCGACGTTCATAGCAGAGAAGTTTTATCAAGTTCATCTTTACCTGCAGGACTTATAACATGTTTAAATGGTCAAGGAGGTAGCACCCAACCAGAAGCGTTCGAAAATCGGGTCAAATTTAAAAAAATTTTTTGTTCACCAGCAGGAAAACTTCCATGGGAATAGATAACATTTGTATAGCTATGTATTTATATCATTAAATTTTATTATATTCGTTTTTCAAAAATGATGATTTGCCTGTAATTGGACGTAGTTATATTACTATAAGGCAATATCTATTAATAATTTAGTTATATATTAATAAATGTTACAAAAACTATAGAAAAGTTGTTGCTGAAGATGTGTTTGATGCCTCTTGGTCATTTTCAGAATGTTGTTGAGGTGTATACTTGTGGTTTGAAGGCTGGTGGTAATCTTGTTGGTGTTAACCAGGTGAAATCTGAAAATCTTCTACATGCATCCGAGATTGTAAATTAAAGTTTGAAGTAGGTAGTGGAATTGATTGGAATTGTTGTGTTTGTCGCAAACTGTCTAATTCTATCTCGGAAACGATGGAAAAAATTTTTGTTTTTGCTAGATATTGATTGTATGGAGAAAATTGCTTTACAGTTGAACACATACTCAAAAAAAATTGATCCATAGCACTAGAGTCCTTTTTTTCCTCTAGTTGTTCTTCGTCTTTTTTTTTCTAGTATGTATTTCATTAATGTTGAAGATGCAGACTAAAGAATTTGATACATTTTTTTTTTAGTAATGCTGTTTTTTCGCGAAACTCTTTTGGTGTTGATTCATTAACTGATGTGTTTGGACTTGATTGACTATCAAAAATATCAGTATTATGGGTGATATTAATAACAAGTTCAGTGACTTGATATTGAGGTTGATATTCCACTTCCAGTCCCTTATCAGGTTCAAATGAGTCTTCATCTTCGTCACTCACTATACCGACATTACTTATTGTTTTTCTTTTAAATGAGTTTTTAAAAACTGCATTTCATCTTCATACTTCCATTTTTTTATAAATTTAAATTTTTGCCCAGACTTGGTAACTGCATGTTTTAAAGCTCTCCTATATGAATCTCGCAAGTTGGCCCATATTTTTTTACACTCTTTTACTATAAGTTAAATAAAATAGAATTAAAAAAATTCGGGGACTCGCTATGTTGTTTAGTGCTATGCTATATTTTATATAAATGTCAATAAAATTTTATTCGTGGGGGAAAAAGTTTAAAAATTTAATACACGGCTCTCTTAATATATTGTAACAATGTGGCCGTTGTAGTTATTTATTTATTTTATATCTAAAAACGTTTGATAGTAAATCGTTATTTTAGGCGTGAATTTAAAATTTTTTTCAATTATTGTAAACAAAACTTATGGACAACCTAGTGTTAAATTTTCAAACCTTAGGTGTAAATACTTGAAATTCTATAAATTTTAAACTACAAAATAACTTTATTATACAACATTTTCACAATTTTATCATATTTTGTAAAAATTTAAACTTTCTATGCTTATAAAAAAAATTATGACCTACGATTTTTAATTTTTTTTTTAATGGCAATTAGTTCAACTTATGAGAATCCTTATATTAAATTTTCAAAATTTTATAGTCAGCCAAATTTTTGTATAGAAATTTAAAAAAAAAACTAAAAAATCGAAAATTTCAATTTCCAATAATATGGCTTAAAAACCTCAAAATCTTTCAAAAGTTATACCATGTATATGTGATATTTGGATCTCCACTGAGCTTTTTTATCAGGCGCCAGGCTTTCTTGCTATTTCTGGTCATGTCAGTATTTTCAATGAGATCATGCCACTTTCTGTTTTTGTCTTCTCCAAGCTGTATAGTAAGATTTTCTCCTGCCGTAATAGTTTCTTCGCTAAATGGATCGTTTTTAAACAGATCTTGGTATATTTCTATCAGCTTTTCAGTCTCTTTACTTAGACCTGGTATGTACTTTTCTCTGCAGCCGCGTGGTATGTGTTGTCTAGATATTTTTCTTACTTTGTCCGCAAATATTTCGTAGTTTTCTGATGTTGGTTTTAGGTTCTGGATTTCTTTATCGATAGCCTCCCTGTATTTTTCCCAGTTAGCTTTTTTGTAATTAAATCTCCTCTTGAATGGAATTGACTCAAACCTCATTACTTCGTTTATTTGTAGTTTTAATGCTCTGTGTTGTGTTTTTGGTATGGGGGTACATACATCCTTGAGACATTGCTGGCTTATATTACTACTTACAAAGATTAAGTCCGGGTTGTATCCTCTTTTCCAACGCCCACTATTGAATGAATAAGGAATCTTTGGGTCATGAATTAAGTCAAGTAGCTCAGTTTCAGCCCATTATTGCACCATTTCACCGTTTTGGTCAGTTTTTGAGTATCCCCAGGTGGGGCTGTGGCTATTGAAATCTCCAGCTACTATTTTTATGGAGCTATTTTCAAAATTTGATGGTTTTTCAAAGGTGAAATCAACGTTCAGTGGTTTGTATATCGATGTAATTGTACATTTTTTAGTATCAATGGTTAGAATTTCAATGTTATTTGTGTGGCTGAATGCAGCGCTGTCAATGACTAGGCCCGGCCTAGCAAATATTGCACTTCCGTAGAGTGCGCGTTAGGTATTTCGATTATTAGATTCATTCCCGGGATTCTTGGGCGGATACTAGTTTCGTCATGGTGCGTCTCTTGTAAACACAAAACATCACATTGGGTTTCCGTGCATAAGGTAGCAAGTAGTTCGCTTTACACGCTGAGAAACACTCGATATTTTGTGTTAGCACTGTAAATGCCGAGGCATTAACAGAGGTTGGTCCTGAAAAGGACCATTTCGAGGAGCTATATGCCATCTTTTAGCACCGGTGTTGGCAGAATTAGTTTGCTGTGAGGATACAGCACCACGTAAAGGTTTCTGCCAAGCCCCCATTTTGTAGTTAAAAATATATATACGTAATGTTCGACTTTTATAGCTAAAGATTGAACATTCAAAACAAGGATTCTCATAAATAGTTCTTACTGTAAACCAAAAAATTTAAAAAATATTTAAACACAGCTACTTTTTATATACATTTCATATTTAAATTTGGACGAAATTACATAATATAAATCTAAAAAATTATTATGTAGTGTTTATTTATTACTTACCTGGTTGTTTCAACGTGGATGCGATTTCTCTCCAAACACTCTCTTTATATGCGTGATCACTATACTTTTTCATGCTCATATCGTACAAACATGGTCGGTCTCTCACTAGTTCTATTAGCATTTCAGCATTCATTATTAATTATTTTAAAATTAAAACTATCAGAAACACGAGTACTGTAATGGACGTCTTTACGTGACAAACCGACACAACAAATGAAAAAAAATGTAATACTTTTCAAATATGATACGGTGATATTGTGTTTGGGCATGAAACAACTATTCATACCGTGCAGCCGTATACCTAGCGCTCCCCGTAGTCAATATACTGGGAAACAAATTACGGGCATAACCATAACGTATTATGTTTAATTTATACGTTTAATGTATCGTATTATTTGTTATACAACTTATACTACGATAATATTACATATTTCCATTGTGATTTATAAACATTTTGAATGATACATAGATAATTTATTAAAATATATTATATGTTGATAACTGATAAATCGAAAATCGAATTAATTGATGCTTTACGTATTACGTATGACGTATTGTACATAAAGGGTAACTAAACTAAAGTATTTTTCACATTGGTATTTTGATTTACCTAATAATAAATAAATATGAATAAAAAATCTAATAACAATTGTCGTGTGGTGAATTGCAATAATACGTACTGCTATGTACCTGGCGATACATAACTTTTCTGACTATCAACAATGACCTCGAGGGTAAGGGGGAACGATAATGTAATATCTAATACTGGGCATATTATTACAATGATAAATGAACTAACAGCATCCTTTGAGTTGTCGCCGCTCGATGACAAAGCGTGGGCAGTCGGCATTTCCGACATAGAATAATATAATATCAATTTTGTGATATTATATTATATTACTAAAAATACTAGGAATGCAGTTAACGTGTGAACCAGCCGCGTCCGTCGAGTTATCACCGCTCGACGACAAAGCATGGGCAGTCGGCATTTCCTTTCAATCAAACACAACAGACCAAATAAGGTCAGCATTATCTCACTAGGGCGACGTAGGTACCGATAGGAGGAGTAGCTCATACATAAGGGAGCCCGAGGCAGCATCATTTTTAGACGTGATTTAGCCAGACTACAGCGAGCACC
>JACXSJ010003983.1:0-17121 GCA_014851325.1 Pentalonia nigronervosa
TAAACAAAAATCCATAAAACTTTAAATCATTTCATATTAAACTTGTTGTTAAGAAATTTTGTTAATTGTTTAAAACGGCTTTTTAAACATATTTTACATATGTAAAAATTTCATAAACTGGAATTTTAAAATAAAGTTGTTAAGTTTGAGATATTTTGGATCTTCACGATATATAAATGTAAAATAAAAAAAAAAAACATGGATGAAACCAATATAAAAATTAAATGTAGCTAATCAAAAACTTTTCGCCAAATAAAATAAGTAATATTGTATAATGTTAAATTACGAAATATTTTTTATATAATATTATTTTCCTATTTATAGATATATAAAACATATAATATATAAGATGTTATTTATATAGTTATGTTCTACAAATATTAAAAATAAGAAAACTTTTAGTAATTAACAAAAAATTTAATTTACTTTTTACCCCAATATTTAAGAAAAGACCAAGATTTTATGTCCAAAATTAGTTTTATGCTAAAATATTAGATTATTAGCTCAGTTTTAAACATATTATAAAAAAGTATGATATTACATTTCAATAATATATAAATATATAGAGATTATTTAATGTTTTATTTTTAATAAAATATGCTAAAATAAATAAAATAAAATATTTTAAATATGCTATTGTTCAAAACAAATTATTAATGAAAAATTATGATAAAATGGCTTTTTTTATGTCTTTAATGTTCATTTGTTAAAAATATTGGAAGTTAAATTCAGTTCTATATATAAATATATAATAATTCACTGAGATATTATGTATCAAGAAAATAAAATACATAAGTTTGGAAAATAACTATAATTGTACTAATACATATTGTTTAGTGAAATAATATTAATATATTTCCTGGTATATTTAACTGTCACGGGTATTAAACGAAAATCCATAAACTTTAAATCCTTTCATATTAAACTTGTTGAAAGAAATTTTATTTATTTTTTAAAACGGCTTTTCAAACATATTTTACATTTGTAAAAATTTCATAAACTGGAATTTTAAAAAAAAGTTGTTAAGTTTGAGATATTTTGGATCTTCACGATATATAAATGTAAAATAAAAAAAAAAAACATGGATGAAACCAATATAATAATTAAATGTAGCTAATCAAAAACTTTCCGCCAAATAAAATAAGTAATATTGTATAATGTTAAATTACGAAATATTTTTTATATTATATTATTTTCCTATTTATAGATATATAAAACATATAATATATAAGATGTTATTTATATAGTTATGTTCTACAAATATTAAAAATAAGAAAACTTTTAGTACTTAACAAAAAATTTAATTTACTTTTTACCCCAATATTTAAGAAAAGACCAAGATTTTATGTGCAAAATTAGTTTTATGCTAAAATATTAGATTATTAGCTCAGTTTTAAACATATTATAAAAAAGTATGATATTACATTTCAATAATATATAAATATATAGAGATTATTTAATGTTTTATTTTTAAATATGCTATTGTTCAAAACAAATTATTAATGAAAAATTATGATAAAATAGCTTTTCTTATGTTTTTAATGTTCATTTGTTAAAAATATTGTAAGGTTAATTGAGTTGTATATATAATTATATATAATAATTCAGTGTGATATTTTGTATCAACTAAATTAAATTCGTATAATTTGGTTAATGACTATAATTGTACTAATATGTATTGTTTAGTGAAATAATATTAATATATTTCCTGGTATATTTAAGCGTCACGGATATTAAACAAAAATCCATAAAACATTAAATCATTTCTTATTAAACTTGTTGTTAAGAAATTTTGTTAATTGTTTAAAACGGCTTTTTAAATATATTTTATATTTGTAAAAATTTCATAAACTGGAATTTTAAAATAAAGGTGTTAAATTTGAGATATTTTGGATCATCACGATATATAAATGTAAAATAAAAAAAAAAAAAAATATGGATGAAACCAAATTAAAAATTAAATGTAGCTAATCAAAAAGTTTCCGCCAAATAAAATAAGTTATATTCTATAATGTTAAATTACGAAATATTTTTTATATAATATTGTTTTCCTATTTATAGATATATAAAACTAATAATATTTTTTTGTAAAAAATTTATAGTTATGTTCTATAAATATTGGAAAAAAGAAAACACTTAGTACCTAACAAAAAATTTTCTTTTTACCCCAATATTTAAGAAAAGACCAAGATTTTATGTGCAAAATTAGTTTTATGCTAAAATATTAGATTATTAGCTCAGTTTTAAACATATTATAAAAAAGTATGATATTACATTTCAATAATATATAAATATATAGAGATTATTTAATGTTTTATTTTTAAATATGCTATTGTTCAAAACAAATTATTAATGAAAAATTATGATAAAATGGCTTTTTTTATGTCTTTAATGTTCATTTGTTAAAAATATTGGAAGTTAAATTCAGTTCTATATATAAATATATAATAATTCACTGAGATATTATGTATCAAGAAAATAAAATACATAAGTTTGGTTAATAACTATAATTGTACTAATACATATTGTTTAGCGAAATAATATTAATATATTTCCTAGTATATTTAACTGTCACGGATATTAAACAAAATCCATAAAACTTTAAATCATTTCATATTAAACTTGTTGAAAGAAATTTTGTTAATTGTTTAAAACGGCTTTTCGAACATATTTTACATTTGTAAAAATTTCATAAACTGGAATTTTAAAATAAAGGTGTTAAATTTGAGATATTTTGGATCATCACGATATATAAATGTAAAATAATTTTAAAAAAATATATGTATAAATCCAGTATAAACATTAATTTTAGATAATTAAATTATATCCATTAAATAAAAAAATTTATATATTATAATATTAAATTACGAAATTTTTTTTATATAATATTATTTTCTTATTTATTGATTTATAAAACTTATAATATATTAGATGTAAAATTTATAGTTATGTTCTACAAATATTAAAAATAAGAAAACTCTTAGTACCTAACAAAAATTTTAATTTACTTTTTACACCAATACTTAAGAAAAGACTACGATTTTATGTGCAAAATTAGTTTTAGGGTAAAATATTAGATTATTAGCTCAGTTTTAAACATATTATAAATCTTTATGATATTACATATCAATAATATATAAATATATAGAGATTATTTAATGTTTTATATTTAATATGCTAGTGTTCAAAACAAATTATTTATGAAAAATTATGATAAAATGGCTTTTCTTATGTCTATAATGTTCATTTGTTAAAAATATTGGAAGTTAAATTCAGTTCTATATATAAATATATAATAATTCAGGGTAATATTATGTATCAACTGAATTAAATTCATATAATTTGGTTAATAACTATAATTGTACTAATGCGTATTGTTTAGTGAAATAATATTAATATATTTCCTGGTATATTTAAGCGTCACGGATATTGAACATAAATCTTTAAAAACTTAAATTATTTCATATTAAACTTGTTGTTATGAAATTTTGTTATTTGTTTAATATGGATTTCCGAAACATGTTTTACTTTTGTAAAATTTGCATAAGCCTTATGTTTAATATTATGACGTTATAATTAAGATATATTTGATTGTCATGATATGTATTTGGAAATAAATTTAAGGATAGTGTGTATAAAATCATTTCAAAAGTTAAATGTATCTGTTTATTTCGTACTTGTCAACCAAAAAAAAAAAAAAAAAATGCAATTTAATAAAATTTAGGTAAATATTCTATTTTTAATATGTTAATGTTCAATAATGTGATCTCTAAAATTATGATAATTTCGATTGTAAAAATATATTTATTTCGGATTTCATTTAAAATTAAAATAATTTTAGTACTTAACAAAATTTAAAATAACTATTTACCGCATAGGGTTCAGTTAGAAATATTCAACTTCATAAATTGTAGGAAATAAATATAATTTAAAGAGGCTTATGTTCGAATGCAAATGAACCTACAAATATTGTGATATGATGGCAATGTTTAAGTTCAAAATGTTTAGTCGAAATAAATATTGGAAACTATGTTTAGTTTTGAAAATATAAAAATTCAACTTGTTATTATCTTTCAGACTAACTTTTTTATTTCCTAAAAATGTAAGTCAACACCATGAAGCCAATTTTAATAGTATACTACTTATTATGTTGTTTCAACATTTTTTTATGTAATTATTCATTATTTTATTATTTTTCATTTTTAATTTATCAGTGAAAACTAGAGTTGGAAATGAATCAACCAATATATTACAAATAATACTTCCACAGTCTTATAATATACTTAACTTTATCGACACAGAAAAAATAAGATCTCTTATATTTATATCCATTGATTAGACCAATTTACCATTCTTTTTATCATTAACTGAAAACTTATATCAAAAACATACTTATCAATAATTCCAAGCCATCAGATGATGAATAGATTTTATTAATCTTTATTAAAATATATGTTTTATTATATTTTATTAATTATAGACTTTAAATGTTTAACAAACTTATGTTATTACATATTTTTTTTTATCTTATTACTATTATTTTATTATGATTATGTTACTTATATTTACCAATTATAAAAAGGATAATGTGAATAAAGTTAAATTGTCGTGTTAAGTTAATTTTTTACTCAATAAAATGTGTCAAATTATGATAACTACATTGTTATTATCTAAATATATTGAAAAATACATTAAATATATGATTTTTTAAATATTATCAATTTTTAAATTTTATTGTATGTACATGATCTAAATAATATGTCAAAATTTAATTTGTAGTACAAAACAGTATTTTATAAAATTAAATTTGATTATTTTATAGTCTTATAAAATTTTTAAATTGATCTCCTGAAAAGTTGACTTTTTTTACCCATCAGCTTTTGACTCTCAACTACAGAATAATTCGAGGTAATTTTAATTTTTTTTTTCAACATGATATTTATTATGTCTATATTATTTCTTTAATGTTTTTTTTTCTTAGTGTGTTTAAAAGGTATAGGAATTTTTTTACTTTTGCCCCCCCCCCCCAAGTACCAACTAGATTCACTTTCCTACCAGAAAAGATCCTGATGCAGAAAATTAGAACAGTTTTACTGTTCTTAAACGTGATGACAGTTATATAAAAAGAAAACAAACACCCATCATTGTAAAATTATTACATTCGTCGCTCCGCTTAGAATCTAAAATAATAAAAATTTAAATGTTTTGTGCCTATAAATATAGTTCAAAAAGAGTCAACATTTTAAGTATAGTAAATGAGGTATAGTAATTTCGGTGTATAGTAAATGTTATTTACAAACATACTCGTGGACAATTTCGTATATTTATAGTATGTTTTTTTTTTTTTAATAGATACTACAAATAACAAAATCGATTACGTCAAAAACTAGTTTTGAGTAAAAATCTCATTTTTCCTTAATTTCTTTTTAGTTTTTTTCGATTCTTTTAAAAATTATTAGCAGTTTTCAATTTTGACCTTTCAACACATCAACTATAGATTCACTTTCGCTCCAGAAAAGTCACTTTAGTTGAAAATTGAAGCATTACGTATTTCGACTACTTATTGTGTAAAGTGTACACAGACACAAACAATATTTTAAAAAAACACATCATTGTAAAATCAATACATTTATTACTCTGCTCAGAATCTAAAAATTATTAATATGCATAATTTTTATTATTGTAGAGCAGCTAAAAATACAATTTTGTTAAGAAGAAAAATGGCGAAAATTACAATTTTTGTAAGATTGCTTAAATTACATGATGCCATTTTATCTATATAGTTAAATGTGGCATAAATAAATAAATCTTAAAAAGTATTTCAAATTACCGAAATTAATTTTTAGATGCAAGTTTTACATATTTGTCCCAATAATATTATTAAACTGAATTAGATCTCTTTTCTAATTCCTATTGTATAATATTAATATATTGTACTCATATTTCCGTGTTGGTAAAAGGTATCTTATTAATTTTTCTAATTCATATTTCATATAGACATATGCATATTCTACCGTCGAGCATAAACGGAAATTTGGTTTGGGAAGAGAGAGAGGCTTAAGCATTACATGCTCATTACACCTCTAAGTACCTACTACTGTACTAAAATCGCTCACAATAATTAATTTCAACAAGACAAATTAACAAAGTTAGACATACTAAACTATTTAACTATAATAAAATACAAAAACAATTAGGTGTCTTATCTTAAACATTTTATGAATATTCTGAACAAAAATGATTAGGTTGTTAAATCAATTAAAGTATAACCAATTTAATATCTGTTCAAACGAAAAAGCTAAGTATATAAAATAATAAGTATAATACACTTATTTCAGTAAAATATATCGATTTTTATTAGAAAAAGCATAAACTATGTAGAAATTTCAAACGTTAAAGTAACGTTATGCTTATACCGTTAAATATCACAAAAAACAATTGAAATTTGTAATTGTAATTAAAATAGTAAACAAAAATATTTAAGTACCACAAAATAAAACATAACGTAAAATTTAATTTTTAGAATATTATTAAATAAAGAATAATTCAAAACGAAATAATTTAAAATCCATTTACTTAAAAGTTATAATATTGGTTTCGTAGAAATATTTATTCCGCGTGATTTAGCAATCAATTTAAGAATTTATTATATTCAGTAGTGATTAGGTATTATTTTTAACGATAAACGATAAACAATAAACGCATAAGTTGTATAATATTTAGCTTGTAATTAACGTAAAATAAGATTTTGATTTTAAATACAAGTCCTGCAATTATGTCATTAGTATTTATCTTTTTTTGCCAAATATTTAAAAAAAAGATATTTAATATTTATAATAGGTGAAAAGGTCATTAAATGTATTTTCGCAATCATTGTAGATCGCATCCAAATTTTTGTCATGCTCATTGAAAAAAAAGAGCACTGATATGCGATCAAACTTGTTAGTAAAGTTAAGGCCACTAGTAGAAGTTTATAAATATTTGGGTAGACATTCACGACAATCTGAGTTTTTAAATTCTCTAAGGAGATATCATCTTTTCCAGTTGTTAATGTTAAATAGTTTTAAACAACAGTAATTTCGGATTTTAAATTATAATAATTGATATTTAATAAATTCTAGAAAATAAAAATGTATATACATAAGTCATTATATTGTGTTATTATTAATATTTGAAATTAAGTTATGACGATAAGTTGTAAAATCGTACGAATTTAGTTTAATTTTAGTGCAGAATATTTTTTTTTGTAATGCATTTTAATTGGTAAATGGAAAAAAAGTCCCTAGAAAAAAAGTCCTCGGTAAAAAAGCTCCCGGAAAAAAAGTCTTCCGTTGCAGTATAAATAAAACGATATTTCCACTATAATTATTATATTATTTATAAAATAAATTGGGTTGACAAATCTTAAATGTAGATAGTAGATGACAATTTATTGACATATAAGCTATAGTTTGTCAGTTACACACACGCTGATCATTTACAGGTACCTTATCATACGTATTCAGTTTCGTATTAGTTTCGAGTTGTACGCGAGTATTTAACCATGGAACTTCTAAAATCAAATAAAGGAAATGATAAAATTGCACTACACGGGTATACTTATACTATATGCAAGGAATGCGAAAGATCATTCGATGGAAATGTTCAAAAAAATCATCAATGTAATATGCAGCAATATTAATTAACGATTTGAATCGTAAGAAAATCATACGTTTTGAACAAGAACATTGTCATACTGCTAATAAAGGGTCAATAGGAGCCATGAAAATCACACAAATTATTAAAGGATGTTCATTTCAGACTTGTAACAATCCAGGGCAAATTTTTTACCCAAGCCGTACAAAATGTACCAAAAGACATATTAATTGAATTACCATCTGAAGATTTGATAAAAAGAAATATTCGTAATCAAAGAAGCAGTTTAAACCAAAAAAGAACCAAATAGTCTACAAGAACTTATTATTGAAGGTAATGTTTTATTGCTTATTAATTTTTTTATAAGAATGTAACTTCTCCATACAGTGCTGTATTATTATATTGTTTAATATATAATTATTACATCACACAATTAAAACAAAAAAAAAACATAATATAGTATTATCAGTGTTGGGCAGTAACGTAAAAAAAAAATATGTAATAAAAATATACTATAACCTATATGTGATATGAATAATAATAAATGCCTATAATGTTGAAGGTACATACAGGAAAGTTAAAAAAAACAAACAATATCATTTTAAGAAGAATACCACTATTATTTGTACTAGAATCATAGAACGTTAATTTAACAACTGTAAGCATATCCGCATAGAACTAACAATGCTTATGAAGGCTTGAACAATAAGTTTTCCAATCTCGTCGGCATTAAACATTCCAGTATTTAGAAATTACTAACAAAAATGTGTCAAGAAGTTAGAACGGACAAGGCAAGAATAGCATTGGCTGAAGTAGGAGAAATTAATTGGAAAAAAAAACGAAAGCTGGTAAAAAAATTGAAATTTAATTGAACATTTTATGTAAGCATTTTGATGAAGACAAATTTGCAGATATTCCTAATTTTTTAAAATAAATAGCTTAAAATATAAGAAAGGGATCTTTTATAACTGAATAAATATAACTTTTATATTTTTAAATAATATATATATATATATATATATATATATATATATAATAATTTTTTTTTTAATTTTTAATTAATTGATTATAATTTTATATTTTATATATTTTTATATATACAACGGGAGACTTTTTTTCCGTGTGACTTTTTCACCGGGGACTTTTTTTCCGGGAACTTTTTCTTAATATCATTTTAATTTAACGGTTATTAAAAATGCATTTTACAATATTATAACAGTTATTGTATATTTAGGCACTTAATAATTTTAAGCTCTAGAGGGGCTAAGACCTGTACTTTAAACTTCTAAAGGTGCTTAATCCCCTCAAGCCCTCTAGATTTTCACCTATGCCGCGGAAATTCCCGACTTCTCATTATAGGCCTATTCGTCCATGGCTACAGTGTATGGCGATCTTAACATCTCTAAATGGAATTCATGTGTATATCATAACCAATTAAATTGTTATCAGCGAAATATATTATACATTTTAGTCACGCGTTGGCATTATGAACTATGATTAATCTCATAGGCATTATAATTTATTTTTATTCTCACTTGTTTTCTGTATCATTCTGATTACCAGCCGATAATGTTCGTCGATTAATATTTATTTTTTATTCTATAGCTTGTACTTTGCTACAATATTTTTACTTGTGAATTCAATAATAATATTTATACAAACGTATAAATATAAACGAAATAAAAGGTAAATAATTAAAATCTATGAATAACTATTAAATACAATAATATCTATAATAATCTATATATATAATATTATAAAATAGAAGCCCTTTTTTGTATGTAAGTAAGCGTATATCTCTTAAAGTACTCATTGGATTTGAGTATAGTTTAAATGTTGTATTGATAGCTAATCTAGATCCCTTGAGAATTGGCGGGTGTTTAGAGTATTTTATCGACCCTTGTAATACATAACACTGAAGCGTGGCTCACACGTGAATTTAGTTTTCGGCTCACGAAAATATTTTTTTTTATTTATTTATTGTGGATTGCCATTGGTTACATATCATTATTATATTACTATTGTGTTAGTAGAAAATATATTGTATAATATACATTTTTTCATAAATATATTTATAAAATAAACAAATATTTGGCTCGGACGATGCCGGGCGGAAAAGCTGCTGGTATAGTGTATAATATAATATTGGTTAATTTTTTTTTTTTTAGACGTTCATTGCTTCATTAATAATCCACGAGCCGGCACTGTGACTGCGATAGATTATGATTAATCGTGAATGCGGCGGAATAGCTGTAGGAAACGGCGTGTAGTAAGTGTCTGCCTTTCATCAGTTATTAAATTATTATAATAATTATAAATATTATCGTCTCGACATGAAATGATCGGTGCACACTATAGGCGCGGCTGTAGACGGTATCGTCAATAGCAGCTGCCGCGATGCACAAGTGCAGAACCGTTCACAGTGTTGTGTCGCGACGGGTCGAGAGGGTTAGCAAAATGAGAACCACTGAAACCGTACCGCGTACTGCACTACTTAGTAGTGTCGGCGGCGTCATGATACAACAACTGCCGCCGCCGTCTCCTCGCCAAAAAAAACAAATGGCTCGGAACGCCGCCGCCTGTGACGCAGGCGCAGCTCCGTCGCCGTGCTGTAACGTCGAATGGCACTGCGGGCCTGTCGTCATTAACTTCTAAACTTCACTACTCCCTTGCTTGACGCCTTTTCTTTTCTCTCGTCGGTACTCCTCTCGCTCGATTGTACGTTTCTCGTCCGACAGTGATCGTTTTCCATTCGGTTCGACGTTGGGCGGCCGGCTTGACGCTAATAAATAATAATAATAATAATAACTACGATAATCACTACGACGCGTTATAATATATCATTTCACCGTTGCCGTCGTCCGCCTATGCCAACGTCGATTTCCCGTGTCGTGATAATACGTATCTTTTTTTGCGTGTTTTTTGTTTCATTCATCTGTCGTTTACGCTCGGTCTGGCCTCGTTTCGACGGCTAATACTTGTTGAATCGGTACCGGTAAATACGGCGCCGGCGCGTTTCGGTACCGGTGCGTTTCGGTATAGGCTCGCACTCTCGCTATGAAAGTCGGCGGATCGGTGGACGCCGACCACGTCAGGGGCAAGGATAATAGCTGTTCGTCGTGCAGACTATCCGGATCGGTCACATTCCTACTGGTCGCTGTGTATTTCTACTTCGGCTGCAAGCACGTGAAACCCGTGTATTACTTCGGCACCTCGAGTATGTATGGTACAACACATCATATTATTTTGCATATTTTCTGTGCTTAAATTGGGAAAATATTAGAAGGGAAATGCAAAAGTGTAAAAAAAATTTACGTACCTGATCATATAAATGTTCAATTGATTAAAATGTAATTAGAAAGGGTACGCATAGATATTTTATAAAAAGAAGAGGAACTTTGTTCCCCCATAATTCAAGTATTGTTGAATGTTTTAAACTAAGCAGTCTGTGGCGATATTGGTAATGCAATCTGTTAATGTTTCCAGTACCTACTGGTTTATCCCGACTGCCTTAGATGCATAAATCTAGTAACGAGAATGATCGAATGATTTTAATAATCGAAATAAAAATAAGGTATTGGTCTAGTTGACCTCCTCTAAGAAAATATTCTTCTGCCACTAATAAACTCTTATCGATCTCAATAATGCAACCAGCACCTCCTATTTTTTGAATTTTTCTGAGAAACTTTCCATTCACATACTTCTCTAATTAAGTTATTAAAATCTACTACAATAGATTTACTCATTTCAAATTCACATTTACAAAAGTTTACCAATGTTCATGAGCCCAACCATAAATAAAGTGAACAATAGTTGCAACTTTACCTTAGCACTTTTTATCCAATTATTTTTGGTTTTAACATCTTTTTCTGCTCAATATGATTTTAAACAACATTGCCATCGACTCTTTTGTACATCTAAAATCATTCTGTGTCTACTGTTAAAGGTAATAGTTTATGAATAATATTTACGTTTTACTAAAAAAAAATTATTGCCAACAAATTATTGTGAGTCACCAAAAATTGATTGGAAATTCATGTTTTTTGTTTTTAGTACTATGGTATTTTCAGTAGGTATATTATATTATATATTTCAATGATGATAACAACTGAATAACTGAGGTAGCTACTCCATAATATACACAATACCAGCTGTTATACCTATTTTATATCATTAATTTTATTATACGTATTTTACAAAATATTATTTTTAAAATATTTAATAAGTGAATTTCACACAAAATTTTTATATCTTTTTTATATGCATATCTGTATATCCGTATAAATATTTTATAATAAACAATTATAGAATATTGAAAACACGAGATATATAAATGGCAGGTGTCAACTAAACCTGTGTACTGGGGGGATACTTTCTTGGCAGGAGTTAAATAGACCAGTACCAAAAATAATCGAATGATTAGTAGGTAGTCGAAATAAAAATAATCTAATGATAAGTAATAATTTATTCTAAGTACCTATCTAAATAAAGATAATCAAAGGGAAATAAGTAATAACACCAAAAACTAATTGAATTATTTAAATGAATTATGATTGCTTGAACTGATTAATGATTATATAAATCGAAGATAATCTATTAGTGCAAAATACTGAAATTCCTTTTCATCGCAATAGTGAAAACTATATTATTTTATATTTTATATGTATTTAATTGTGAAGTTGAATATTGTAATACACAAAACAGTATTTTACATAATGTTGATTTAAGGATAAATCATTATTTTGTACTAATTACTAATTTATACTTTATAATCCATATTTTTTGCTATAAAGTAAAGAATAATGTATACATTAGCCCTTGCATTTCATTTGCTTATTTTATCATTTGAATGTTCACAAATAACTTATTTAATTTAATTTAATTATTTTATCATTTAAATGTTTTCGATTAATCAAATGGTTTTTAAATATAAAAGTATATAATAATATGCATATTATATTTTTGACATTTGATTAACATTTAGTTATTACATTTATTAGGTAGGTATTGTCATTAACAAATATTTTGTACTAATAGTGATGTAAAATGTTATAAATTTAATTTATCTAATTTCTTAGAGGAACATTTTGAAATGTATGCTATTTAAAAAAATACATAACTAATTTTTTATAAAAATATAAGTTTTTATTGGTATTGGTTAATGGATATTGTCACATTGATAAAGTAAAAATTAAAATTTTTTTTTTATTATAGTTTGATTCAATTAATTTAGTTATATATTCTTTATTTTTATTATGAACATTTTTCAGGAAATTTCTGGTGACCAGAAATTTCTCATTTACATTACTAGGTAAAAATAATTTTAATTTAAGACCAGCTATATATAAATTATCTCATAAATTTTAGTCGTAAATGGTATTCATGATTTTGCAAATTTATTACCATTACGTATATTAACTTTTTTTTTTTTATATTGCATTTGCAAAAAATCTTCACCAAAATATAGCTTAATTTTAAGTGCTTGTTTGGACAAATTTGTATACTTTTTAACATTTTATATTTTTGAAGGATTTGAATGATTTCCTTCTTTGATAATAGAAAAATTAAAAAAAAAATAAATATTTGCTAGCTATGCGTAAGCACTTTAATACTGTATAGTAAATGAAATAATTGTTGACTTCTAAGGATAATAGGTACCTAATAAACGACTGTTGACTTACAAAATAAATAATGATATAAATTGTTAATAGTCTAATTGTAAGATATGTAGATACTAAATTGTATATTACAATGATAGAGGTTATAACACATGAATGTAAATTTATAAATACCTAACTTGGTTGACAATTTTATTTAACCAACCATATAGGTACCCAAACAGTTAATTATCAGGTCTTCTATACATGGTAGTCGAGATGATCCAGAAGTACCATGTTTCCACATACTGCCATCTGTGTTATTATTTGGGATGTCTTAGGCTCATATTATTATTCTTTTTCAGGTATGATATCTTTAGCTGTTGCAAGAGCATTAGATTTACCACCCTTTCAATGATTAACATTTCAAATCCAACCGTGTTAAACAAAGGTTCACTATTGAGGTAAAAAACATAATTTATTATCAACTTATAACAATTTTAGTAGGATTGTAATACCTTTTGTAGTTTGAAAATATTTTAATTGGGCTATTTGATGTTGCTTAGATTGTTGATACATCTAGTTTCATATTAGACATCATGTCCGATATGCATAATGAGCAATGACACGACATTGCATTTTTTTTATGATTTTAGTTTTAAGTAGGTATATTGTGTTGTCAGAATTTATGAACCATCATTAACTCATTATTCAGGTAAACTAAAATGAATGTTAGAATTATTGTAATAGAAGTGGTTTAGCTTAGTTTCTTTGAATGAATAATAATACAAATAATTTTTTTTTTATAGCCTAATATTATTATTTTTTTATTCTCTGATAGTTTAATATAGTTACATAATTTAATCTTATCATTAATTTACTCAAATATTTCTTCTTTGAGTTATTTATTTCATACTATTCACTTTCATGGTTCTCATAAATATGTTGAAATAGTTTTTAAAACATTTTTTATTCTTTGAATTATTTTGGTTTGCTAAATATGCTAAATATATTTAATTCACAGAACAACCCCTTCTCTAGGGTTGACTATTTTAAAATTTACAATAACTTAATTTAATGAATGTAATTACTTTGTATTAATAATTTTTTAATTCTGTACAAATGATTATCATTATTTTCTATGTTTATTGCGTGGATATTATATTTCATTTTACTATCATATAATATTTTATTCATTATTTTTCATTTATCCCATTTGTTACTTTGGGTACATTTAATACACTATCATTCTTCTTACTTTTATTGTCGTAGTCCCTTTATATTAGTACAATATACATTGTTTATTAATTCTTGTTTATAAATTATAATATTTTTTTGTAGCTGGATTAGCTATTGATACGGATATAATGGTTTCTGTCCTTTGTTTTTATTTAAAGCATATTTTATCATTATTTAACTTGCTAACTATTTTATTATTCATTATTAAATAATTATTTGCAATATTTATATATGTTTTATTTTTCATTAAGAAATTATGTCCTAAAATATCCTTGGGTATAGGTAATATATTATACATACAACTTGATATTCAGTTTTCATTTTAACATAATTTATTTTTCAATTCATATATATTTCATTTAAAATTATGTTGACAAGTTATAATGTTAAGACAATTTCAAATGTTTTTTTATTTTCTTATACAAGTGTGTCTCCTGTTACTGTTTTAAATTTTATCAAGTTAACGTCACTTCCAGTATCTGAGTAATATTATGAAATCTTTTTTATATTGGCAGACTGACAAATTATATGGTAGTTGTGCATTGTTGACACGAGGAATAGACATTGCCTAAATCCTCCTCCAGTGCATCTATCAAATTTATCAGACAAGCGCTGCTCATGTCGTTCGTTTGATCTTGGCAAGTTTCCTTGACGCATGATTTCTACGGTCAATATTTTGTTTCTTATAGCAACTCATAATATCATGCCTCAAATTCTTACAATATGTATATGTTTCCGGATGGTTAGGTTTCTGGACAGAACTAGTTGTTGGTTGCGTAAAGCTATTCTGATTTTTTGGAGGACATGTATTATTTTTACTATGTGACTATACTAATATAATCTTGTGTATAACCAGTGCCGCATTTAGACATTTTGCGCCCCAGTGCAAAAATAAATTGGCGCCCCCGTAAAGGGCATACCAAGGGAAAATGGATCCTTAGAACAGATCAGATTTTAAGCAAAAAAAAAAAATATTTGTGTTACAAAAATGTGAGCTTTTTTTAAAAATATTGTTTAATAATTTCATTAAAACCCTCCCCTCTCCCTTCGCAAAGCTACGATTGAGTGTATCACACTTGATTTTTGAGCCCTGCTTATAATTCGTTATATAAGTAATTTTTTTCATATTTAGGTACTTACAGGATCTAATATTAATATATTATTAATAAGTAAAATTAACAAAATAAAAAAAATATTTAATAAAATTATATAAACTATGCAAATTAATATTATTTATTTTTTGAATATAAGTAGGTAAGTAGATATTTATACATAATTTTAATAAAAACAATGTATATATTATATAAGTATCTAAATTTGCCTTCTACTCTGTAGTGTTGCAAATTCATGAATAACATCTTCAAACTCAATGTTAGTTGTTATATGAGATTCAATGTTCATAATAGCTAAATCATTCAGTCTTTCTTCAGAGGTATAAGATCTTAGATATGTTTTGATGCGTTTTAAACACGAGAATGATCGTTCCGTCGAGCAATTACTAACTGGAGTACATAATAGCATTCTGAGAGATACATCTACATAAGGGTACATACCTATTAAATCATTTTTCCTCAAAAAACTACACATATCCTGAATAGTTTTAGGAGCCTTGTCACCAATACTTAATAAGTAACTCCTAAAATGAACACATTCATTAGAAAATAAAGTGCTGAGATCATCTTTATATTCATTTTGAAGCATTTCAGCATTCTTTCGTACTTCAATTGACGTCATCTCTGTTAATTTGAAAAAAAAGTTGTAATTTTGAAGTAGACTTTCATATTTTTCATTTCTTTTTTCTAGCTGTGACCGAAGTTGATCAAGTATAACAAAATAGGTATTGATTTTAAAATTAGAGTATTCAATGGTTGTTTCTTTAGATGGTCTTTCATCAAAAACTTGTTTTCTTATTTTTGATCGTTTGGTACAAAATTGAAATTGATTAATTTTACTTTTTTCAACTGCACATTGTTTAAAATACTCATAATTTTTATCGGAGCGTAAATCAATAATATATGTTATTATTGATATATATAATTCACACACTACACCCAAATCGATATTGACAGATTGTAATTTCTTGTTCGTTAGATTAAATCGATGTAATATTTGACCCCAGAAAATAGATAGGAATGCAGTTTCTAAATTATTTAATTTGTTGAGAATTCCCCTGGCTTCATTTCGTGTAAGTATTTTCTCAGTATCATCGTTTTTTATTATATTCAATGTATTAATAATTAAAGACCAGTTTTTATTTAAAGATTGGCAAGCGTCATCTCTGGCAGACCATCTTGTTTTGGAAAGTCCTTTAACAGATGCGTTTAGAATTTTCCAGCGGTGAGTGGAAGCTGTGAAAAATGTGTAAACATTTTGAAGTAAATCGAAGAATAAAACGGCTTGAGTACAACAATCAACTGCATTGGTTCCCACCAAATTAAGGGAGTGAGCAGAGCAAGGTACAAATTTTGCTAAGGGATTAATTTTTTTAATTTTAGCCTGCAGTCCATCATAAATTCCCGACATATTACTAGCATTATCATAGGATTGGCCTCGAAGATAATCAATATTCAAGTCATATTTTTTTAATAAACTTACTACAGCATTGGCCATGTCTTCTGCTTTATGTCCTATTTGATCTAAAAAACATAAA
>JACXSJ010003984.1:0-17120 GCA_014851325.1 Pentalonia nigronervosa
TGAAAAATATCGTCGGCAAGTAATCACAAATTCACGGTACGACGACGGCGACAACACTGTTTTCGTCGGTACGGTCACGCGCCGGACGAGTGAGAACATCATGCTTATCTTTCCTTTAAGAATATTATTAATTTTGCCGGGGGAATCCCGGAACGGTCACGGCACTGTCACGTCACTGCTGTGTGTAAATAGACCTTTAAGCGTCTAAGGTACGGTTTCCAAGCTGCGGCCGGCCGCATTGCGTAATTGCGTAATACGCGATTGCGTAATTGACTGCTCTATGAATAAATGCCTTATCGCGGTTTCCAATGTGCAATCAACGTACGCGTGTCAACAATAGTCGTTGCGTTCAACGGTCGTACTGCACTTGAAGCAGTGTATTGCGTGCGCCGCACTGCGATTGTATTCTGAAAGAATTTGTTATATATTTTTATAAACGAATTTATTTAATCGAAAAATATCGTCCTTTACTAATGCTAATATAAAATTAAACTGATCATAATTTAGCCGAAAAAATTCGCGAAATTTATTTTTATTTCTCTTAAGTGGCTATTTATTAAAACTTTAAAGAAGCCTTCTTTTTCTCTTGTTTTAAATAAATTACTTATTGGCTTCCTGTGTGTATTTGAAGTATACATTATTTCTTCTTCTTCCTCCTCTTCTAATAAATGTATAATTATATTATTATTATTTATAATAACTTGTTCCATTTTTCGTGATTTGTAACGACAAATTAAAAAAAATACGTGTGTGCACAGTGAAATATCGAGCTAAACTAAACTGAAAATAAATGCCAGTTACAGCATTCAGTCGTATTGTAGGAAACCAATAAACACGCAACGATCAATCGTTGCGGCCGGCCGCAGCGACTAGTCGCAACTTGGAAACCGTACCTTAACAGGTATCACTGTTTACTCGATGTGATTGTTACATATTGGGCAACGGAAATTTGGCGGCCAAATGTTCTGGGTAGGGACTGCGATAATGCGACGCCAACTGCTCGCCATTAACAATAACAAGTTAATTGTATTTATTATACTCGGGTCGGGACCTCAACCGTCAGTGGGGTTGATGCATTCAATACGACAATACGAGGGATGTGTGTGTGCGTGTGTGTACTGAAAAAATATCTGTTTTTGTGTAAGATATGGATACGTGTTCGCTGCACGATTTAGACCTTAATAAGAATGACGCCCAAATGATTTTTTTCGAGATTATAAAATGTGTATTGTGTTTACCATGTAAATACAAATGCCTAGGTATATAATATTATGGTTTAATGATTTTGAGTTTAAAATATCACCGCGTGTCGTGTATAATACAGTTTTCCACACATACCCACTGAGACTGTCTCAGTGAGACATATGTTCGCATAGTATTGTGAATTATTTAGAAACACTAATAATCCAGGACTGTTTAATTATTTAGATTATTATTTTTCTTATCGATTATTTTATAGTTTTTTAAAATGTTATTGATCACAATAAGTAATTTCATAAAGTAAATTATATGAATATTATACCTAAAATGTACAGCGTGATTCTATACATATTGATATAGTGTTACATAATAACACTACAACTGAAGGTCGATGTAACAACTGTTACTTACCAAAAATTATCCCAAAATTTAATGTGTTTTTAATTTAATATAATATGCAATATTATTTTAGGTACATAATAATGCACTTGAGTATAAAAAATAAAATTTAAAATTCTTCACAATTTTGCAGTAGTTAAGAATAATTGGTACCACTACTCAATGAAAATAAAAAGGTATGTACTACTCTACTGTACAGGGGTCACTGAGATGGATATATTAGATTATATAATTAGATTAACTATTGCTTTAAACCAAAAATTGTAACCTCACTGAAAATTACCGTTCATAGTACCGAGAACCATGTCTTAATTATGTTGTATACCATCTTTCGATGATACACTTCTACCTAATTTTGAGAACTTAAACGACCACGAATCAAGCGGTTACAGAATTGTTCTCAAAATGTTGGTATGACCACTTTACCTTTTAAACCTCGCCTTCAAAGACCATAAATCAATCGGTTACAGATCAGACTCGGAGTAAAGCTAACGTGTTGTGGCTACTCAATAATAATATAATAATCTGCACTGAAAACGTATTTTATTATATTCAAAACAAACAAACATATAAAACACGGGTCTCTATGAAACACACTAGTGTCTCGATAGAAAACCTGCATTGCCCTTTTACCGCGGTGCTCACGTTCTTAAATATTATTTACAAACTGCTGTCTCAGCTCATTTGCTTCATTGACTTATGTTATAAATATTATACTGTCTATTTAACAGTATTATTTTTATTATATTTTAATTTAATTGTGTATTTCACCAAAACACGTTGGCTCATACAACAATTATGAACCCGAATCTAAACCGAGACAATTTTTTCAAATGTTTAAAAATCAAACCAATACTTAAATAACATTTTTAAAGTTCAATTTTTTTCGGTTATCTTTAACATTTTTTTAAAAGTAAACTGAATCAAATTATTATACTATTTGTGTGATGTTTCAAACATTATTTATTGTTTAATTTCTATTATATTTTCCAAGAGAATTTTATACTATTTAATAGAAATAAAAATCATACTACTTTAGCTTACAATATTAATTGCTGTATCATTTAAAAATATGTTTTAAACACTTTGATATATAATTTATTAAATATTTATTATAAACTTATAATTAATATTAAACATTTTTATTAAAAAATAAAACATATTATATAATACGAAATGATTCAACTATTAGTTAATTATTGTTTATGAATATGTTTGATTATTAAATATAAGAAAACTTTTAATTATTTAAAATACTAATATTATTTTTTGTGTGTATTACGCCAAAAAACAAAATAGATTTTGTCAAAAATTCGCTTTGCTTAATAATTAACGATTCTCCCTTAGATTCTTATTGTTTTCCCGATGCGTTTGAAAACTATTGGGAATATTTTACATTTTCCCCCTCCCCCAAAATATCAACTACATTCACTTTCCTACCAGAAAAAAATGCTGATAAAGAAAATCGAAGCACTTTTACTGCCCTAAAACGTGATGACAGACACACTAAAAAACACATATCATTATAAAATCAATACATTCGTCGCTCCGCTTAGAATCTAAAATGTAATTAATTTTCTTATACAATATTATATTTATAATATATTTGTTCTTGACAATTGTAATTTTATAGGTATAAGAAATAATTATCAAATAATTTACCTATTGAATAAGAAAATAAATATGTATATTTTAATAAATTATAATTTATATTTTCAAACTTTTGATCTGACAATGAAAATGTTCTCGAACTTTTTTTCAAAATGATTTTTTTGTCCATGGACTTTTTGACCGATTATCATAGCGGTTACTCTAAATAACGTTCAAAATATGAGATAAAACAATAGAAAATATTATATATAAGAAATTTAAAGTGCGTTGTTTGTCCAAAGTATTGATAGCCGTTTATAGTTATCGATAACGCTTTTATAAAAACGCTAGTTAATTAGCTAATTAAAAAGATAACGTAAATAATTTTATTTATTTAAAAACATCAGAAATGAATTTCGAAAAAAATTGTTCAAATAATAAAATTTTAAAGCATATTTATAATATACATAACATATTCTTTTAAATTGAATGTGCAACAACTTTTTAATTTTAAATTGTACTTTTAATACATAACTTTTCAATGTTGCACGTGTCATAAATACATTCATTTTGGTTTAATGTTAAAATAAGGAGTCGTGGAATTCCAAAACTGTTTTTAATCGTATTGCTGTTTGATGTAAGTACAACGTTTATAAAACACACACACATTTATGACTATATATATAATGCCGAATTTTACTCTACATATTGAACCCTATTTATTTTTTTTTTCGAACGCGATTGGACGTGATTATATAAATATATAATATTATTATCCATATGGACCAAACTACAATATCATATACCATCATATGTGTACCATAATAATGTGTATTATATTCTTATATTATTTTATTGCAGTCGTATAAATTCGTTAGAAACCATGTAAATTAAAGTAGGTACTTGCTCTACAAACAACGTTCGTATCTGTATCGGGTCGGTACGGGTACCCCGCCATTTGTGGTCCCTGACAATAACAACGTGGATACGCTTATTTCACATCTGCTCTTCCTTCGCTGTATTGTAAATCGTCGCGTCTAACAGATGCACGCCGGGAGACGCGGGTATTTAAAAAAAACTAGGTTCTGGCCCTTGTACATTAATTACACGCATTTCTTTTGTGTTGGAAAAACCGAAAAAAGAGAAGACGCGTACATTGTACGTGGTACAACTATGTTTAGTACCTGAGTCAACTACACATAATATTATAGTCTTAATCGAATACGGATCGCGAACAAATACTACACTCGGTTTTGGTCCGACAAAATATTTAAAGTCTTATACGGATATACTCAGTCTCAAATTCAAAAAAAATACATTTAACTGAAACCTTAAAAAACCATCAATATATAGGTATTACATAAAAACTATTCGCGCCAAATGAAAACGAAAGTAAGAGAGAGAATAAAAACAACAGTAATAATTATTAGTTATTACTATAAATTATTTTGTCATTTATGGTTGGCATTGTTATTAATATTGTGAAACATTTTATTAAAGCTGTTTATCATTTTTAAAAGAGTTTGATTTAAGCAATATCCAATAATCACCGGGAATGCTGTATGGCTGGGGAATCAGAAAAAAAGTCCAATTTTATTTTTTCAAAAACAAGTCTGACCACAAAATTACTAAACTGAAAAATATGAATTTATTGTTTTTTCATAAAAAAAAAGTCCTAATTTAATAATTTTATAAATAATGAACGATATAACAATGTAACAAAATTTAAAATGAATAATTTATTAAGGATTTTTTTCGTTTATAATTTATTTTTTATTATTTACCTTTTGAAGTGATTAAAATGCATATACTTCTATATACCTTAATATTACGACTCATATATTAAATATTATCAATACTATAATAATTACAAAAGTGATCATTTTAGTATTATTGCCATTTGTTTCAAGTTCAATATAATAAGTACAATTTACCTAAACGAAATTGACAACAAATAATACAAATAATAACAAAATAATTATAGGGGAATAATATTTACATTGCGAGGTAGGGGGGAAAGGTATGCCCAATCGCGTCCTTACAGATACACCTATGCGTTTATGGCTTTATGCATCAATAATGATGAAATGTGCGGTAAAATTTGCTCGTAAAAACCACGTTTTAAAAAAATATTACCATTTAAAAATATCCTCTGCTACACATTAATATAATTTTTTTGTTTTAAATAATTTTTTTCATAAGATAATAACGAGAATAAATTCGGCTTTCTTAAATGAAACATAAGAAAAAATAAAAAAACTGTAAACAAAAAAAAAATATTCCTATAGAATTTGTACGGAAATTTATGACATTCATACATATTTTTACCAATTACTTAATTACTAATTTTGAATACTATATTTTTTTTTAATTAAAAAAATTAAAACCAATATTTTTAGCCATACTAATTTTATTGCCAGTCACAACTCTGAAAAATATTAATTTTTAAAAATATCCTTACACGTATTTTACGTATGAATAAAAAAACTATTTAGACCACAAATTACATCAACTCAAATTTTATTAAATTCTAAAAACCATTAAAAATGAACATCTTCCATATAAAGTAATTTAGTCTTATGCGAAAATAACAAGGTATCAATCATACTCGTATATAGTTTATATTATAAATCTTTTATGTTTCCTATGAAAATTGTTCAGAAACACTTAACTATTGTATATTTTTTTTATTCTTAAGACATTTTTAGTGTATTTTTCAGATAGTTAATTCTTATTTCTGTATTGTGTTATGTATTCATATAATTTATTACATTGTTGAATCTCATTGCGTCCCTATAATTTACAAGTAAGCATGTTAAAAAATTTCAAAAATTATAATTCGAATAAATGCAGTTTTAGACTTAAAAATACATTGAACATGTATTGCATATAGGTATTATTTTATACGCAGTTCCTTTTACTTACGATTTGTATTTCTGATAAATTTGATTAAAAAATATCTTGATTTTATTAATTACTATTTAATGGACCATTATATTATGTGCTATAATTACACATATTTTTACATAGGGTTACTGAAATATATGCCAAGGAAGAGAATTATGTACATGAATAATAATTATTAATTTGTTGTTGAATATTATTATTACATTTAAATATTTTCTTTTGTACTCTGTATGATTTTTTTATTATATGTGTATACTTAATATGAATAAATACAACTTTTAAAAAACCCGTGACTAATTTTATTCAAATGTATCGAGTAACAAGTATCTAGGCTACTCATTTTTGAGTATCTTATTGTCCATCCCAGAGTATAGAAACAAATATAATACCTATAATAAAAAGCCATATAAAACACAAATCGTATAAATACTATATAATATTACAATAATATAATATAAAAAAATTCGCAATAATATAATATATTTATTTCGTAACAACGTCGATATTTTTGAAACGTGATTTAAAGGGAACAGTTTGGGTATAAAAATACTTGAATTTATATTTTCTTGAAATGGATGTTTCTCGAGTCGATAATGGCATTATTGTATCTTTTTTTACAATGCATACAAAGACCTACAACATCGATAATAATTCCTAAAATGGCACGAAAGAAACGACGTACTCAAATCACAGACCACATGTGAATACCAATACATAATATAATAGGAACAATGTCAAACTGCAGTGAGAACGTGACTACACGACTACGCGAGCACAGTGGAGCTCATCTTAATGTTTTATGCTATACAGACTCGAAGATAATTATCTCTTCAGTGGTATTATAACGATTTACAAATTACTGACTCGTCATTTATGTCGTACTCAGAGTTCAGCGAATTTGCATAAGTTAACAGACACAGGATCGTTGAGTATTAGCGTATATATTATTGGCATAGACAGTAATCGGGTTTGAATTGCGAAGTAAAGACAATCGTTCTTTCATATATTCTTTAAAATTATATTATTTCTTTAAAATTGTATTATTATTATTTCGATTTACTATAGGCATAATAACCTACCTTATAGTTAAATCATTAATTATTTCAACTAATACTCCGCTACTTCTGTGATCTTCAATAAAATATCCTCAATAACAGGGTTACCTAAGTGATAGTGTACTGTATAATATTATTACTATTTTAAACATTTAATAAACCTTTATATACATTGCTATATTGACTTCAATTGTGTTAGTTTATGAACGCAGGTCATAATTTTCTAGGACCTGTAAAATATAACTTAGAAAACTTTATTTATATCGGTCCAACAACCCAGTTCTCAAGACCGATTCGTATAATAGGAATAGCTGACCAACTATTTCTTAACTGGATAGTATTAGGTATAAATGTCAACAGTCACATTGTTTGAAACGACAAAGGACGTGTGTTGCAGTATATTATATAGTTGTACGTTGTACGTTATATGTTTTATAGTTGGATCTGGCAACGACAAAAGCGGACTTGGTATTTACAAACTGCAGGGCGTCAGTGTCGTGCGGTACCAATACAATATATATATACCTAATCTATTTATAATATAATGCATTTGAAATCGATTCTTGACCAACCTCGTCCATGCCATGACAAGGATATTATATTTATATATTTTTCTGTTATTCTATAGCACACTATGGCAACGATGGACCAAAAGATAATTATCTGTACATTCGTATATTATATAAAGGTTTGTACGACAACGATGAGAGCAGACTTGGTATTTACGATCAACAAGGTATCAGCGTCCCCTAATACGTAATAAATAAAAAAATAATTAAAATAAAAAAAATAATTAAATTAAAATAATTAATAATATTAACTTAACACGCCCCCTTTCCCACCGTTCAAAACCGGAGCGGTAACGAGGCAGATATCCCACGACCCACTAACATCAGCAGAGCGACGCTACGTGAACAACCATACAATACAATTTCGGGCGGATAGGTTCAACCGATTTCCACCCTCGAATACGCCGTCACGACCCCTGAACCCCGCCAAAGGTGAATATTGTCAAAAAATATACAACTGCGACCACTGCGGCACTTATTCATCGCATCGCACACATTCTTTGTACACGAATAAATCAACAAGGTGCGGCGCCAGGCTTGCTCATACCATATTATGTGTAGGTGTATACAGATATATTTAGGTATATTCATACCATCACATCAATTTACACGATTTTTAACAACATTAACTGCAAGTCGTCTAGAAAACCCATTATTCAATGAAGCAGATAACAAAACGTCAATTACCGAGAATTTTATAATTGAATTTTTGTGTTTGGACAGCTTAGTTGTTCCGAGAGTGGTTATGATTGCAGGGTCAGCTTGCCTTATTTCATTTACATTTGTAAATTAAAATATACAAACTATTTGTTTTAGGGTAGCAGTAAGTAAATGCATCATAATTGTGATACCATTTATATATCTACTACATTCAAAAGAGATTAATGAAAATGAAAATTACAATAATAATATCAAATAAATTATGATATTTAAACATACATTATAGATATGGAAGACAATATTTCGACTAAATGTTGATGTAAGTATAATAAGAGTGAATGAAAAAGTCCATTTTAAGTTATTTTTTATTAAATAAAATAAGGATTTAATTAAAACAATAAATGCACATGACATAAATATATATGTATTATTTATCATTTTTAATTATATTTTTTTTAATTGAAAAGTAATAATTCTAATTTAAATAACATATATAGGCTATTATAAGCAATATTATCTGTGTAGTTTAGACAAAAGAGTTAATCATAAAGTCTAATTTGAAGTATTTTTTGTCATTATTTCTTTATTAAAAGTTTTACACATTAATATTATATACATTAAATGTCAATCATTAATAGAAATGTTTTATTTATAATACAGTAAAAATATATATACTTAGTAATAAAAATTTCATTTTTTTTTCTAATAGCGTATGCAATACTACTATTAATTTGTTATAACATTGTGTTATATTTTTTAGAATATTTAATAATAATTTGTTGATTATAAATAATTTTCATATTCTTGATAATATACAAACTATTTATTTTAGGGTAGCAGTAAGTAAATGCATCATAAATGTGTTACCATTTATATATCTACTACATTCAAAAGAGATTAATAAAAATGAAAATTACAATTATGGATTCAAATAGATGATGATAAAAATTTACAAAATAGTTTT
Source organism: Pentalonia nigronervosa (assembly GCA_014851325.1). Taxonomy (NCBI): domain Eukaryota; kingdom Metazoa; phylum Arthropoda; class Insecta; order Hemiptera; family Aphididae; genus Pentalonia; species Pentalonia nigronervosa. The sequence continues at coordinate 9,345 of JACXSJ010003984.1, forward strand.
GGCACAAAATATTTCAACTAAAAGTTGATGTAAGTATAATAAGAGTGAATGAAAAAGTCCTTTTAATTTATTTTTTATTAAATAAAATAAGGATTTAATTAATACACTAGTGTAGTGGGAATAGCTAACCTACTGCTCCTTAACTGGATAAGATTAGGTATAAATATCGACAGTCACTTTTTTTTAAATGACGAAGGAGGCTTGTTGCAATATGAAGCATGATTTTTGATATTTTAATTTGAAGTCCCTAAAATAACTGTCGAAAAAAGTATAAAATGGGTATTGTTATCATATTGAATATTGCACTAAGTTTTCAAGTTATCGAAAATCAGGCTTTATACGGAACCATATATAAATCTCAACATATTCGTTCATAGGTGTTTTACAAAAGAGCCACTCGATAATCCATATTCTTGGAACGCGCAAAATATTTTTATAAGGAATTCTTAAGTAATCTTAAAATTACAGGCAATATACGGCCGACCAATGCGGCTGCGTTTCTATTACGGCAGTGATCGAAAACGTTCGTTACCCGTAATGATGCATGTCTAAGCAGTGTATTTTTTAAAATATATACTTTTTAAACTGGAAAGATAGTGTGAGACAAACAGCAGACGGGTCCTCATAGTCATAAAACAAATTAGTATACATAATCTATTATAAAATGATAAAATATATACGTCACCGCCAATATGGATAATTCAGGTATTTTGAAAAATCCCTAGGCATTATGTATACTGCCGACCCATTTTAGGCAACGTAAATAAAACAGATGATTTTCAATATTATTTTATATATAACCTAGGTATTTTATAAAATTCCTAGGTGTTATGTAAAATACCAATTTTTTTTTTTAGGCAAAGTAAAAAACAATTTATCATAATTTGTTATAATATTATATTAAGATTCCTATAATTATTATATATTATTACTCATATCACAAAATTAAATTTTTATCTATTATTATATTTTTATACATAGGTATTGCTGGCAATGCCAGATATGGATAATGGATGAACAAGGTTTCTTATCAATATATAGCCGCCAGAAAAATAATCACCAAGTTTTGGTCACCTAACTTCACACACGTATATATATTTAATTTAATGAGTACTATTGTCTAAATCTCATACTATAATATGTAATAAGCAACATGAATAGCAAAATATATGCAAATTTATAATGTAAAATTGGTTAAAATAAAAATATTTTTACTATATATATGCACATATAGGCAAACAATCATAATACAGGATTATTAAATGGTCAGTATTAAAGACATTTATGTATAATAAATATCAATAATAGTTAATATATAAAATATCTATTATACTCTTAAACGTTTATAATGTATTCGTGGTCTATGAGTACCTATTTAATTAATATAATCAATTTGTATAATTGATATTTTTATTTTTTTGTCATTATTGATGATATTAATTAAATATATTGTATATATTTTAATGCATATTATTTAAATGAAACAAATCTCAACAGTAAAATAATACAAACAAAAAAATTAATTATGTTAATATATATTAATATATATTTTATTATGTTATTATTAATTATTATTATTTTTTTTAATTATGCAAACATGCAATGCACAGTTGATGTAGAATATAATATGCTTTATGCAATATTAAATGTTAATAGCTTTAAAAATAGAAACTGATCAGCTATATACTCCTAATATATTATATTAATTTTTTTAAAATATAATCATATAACTTTCTGTAATACAGTGAATATCGTCGATAGAAGTGCCGTCTTATGGCATGGGCCCGGAGCCCCGAAATTTTAAGGGCCCCAAATTCATATAGATTACATTATTTACCGAATATCATAATTTTACATTTTTTTAAATGTTTTTAATATAAATCTCCAACGAAAAAATATTAAAATAATTTCTAAATTTTAAAGTTATTCCTGGTACACATACATTATTTTGACGTGCACTGTGTTATCAGTAATTTCGATTTGTTTTACCTAGAAGTATTGCGAGTGCTATTTATAAATATATGAAATATCTTGTCTTATAAGCTGTGGTGACAACACCGTTGTCGATCGTCGTTGTTGACTGTAAAGCTGACAGTTCAACACACACACATAATCCGATAATCCACATAAATATCTAATAAAAATTGAAAATAGAAACTTACTTCCCAATAATAGATACATTAATAACTCGGTTAAAAATTAGTGGCAAACCATACAAATCAATAAATAAATTGTTTGGATTTTTTTCTAATTTAAAAAATTTAGAGATAAAAGAAATACAAGTCCATTGTAAAACATTTGTGGAATTTTGTCACGTAGACATTAATGAAAATGAATTAATTTTAGAATGTATACATTTCAAAGCGTATCTATCGGAACTTGGTATTTTTGAATTCAGTATTTCTAGTACATGCAAATGCTTAAAATCATATAGACTGGAAAAAACATTTCCAAACATAATAATATCTTTCCAAATTTTTTTCTCAATGATGATTACTAACTGTAGTGGGGAACGTTCATTTTCTAAGTTAAATTTAATTATAGAAGAGCTTAGAAGTACTATAAGTCAGAAACGGTTAAACTCCTTATCTTTAATGAGTATTGATCATGAACTGTTATCAAGTTTAGAATATGAAAATGTTATAGAAGACTGCAAATGGAAAATCAGGAAGAGAAACCATTAAAGAGTATTTAATAATTGACAAATTTATATCAATACATATATTGTTTTTTATGACAATTATTTTAGTTTTTGTTTAATGAATTACATTTATTTTTTAACTATAAAACATATTAATGTATGAATAATTAAAATCTTGACGTTTTAATTAATAGGAAAGTATTTTTTGACCATATATTTTGAAATTATAATAAACAATAATGTAACAGAGATTTAAACAAAAATTAAGTTTTTACTAATAAAGTATAATATTTAATAAATAATAATACATTATGTGTTAAAAAATGTATATATTATAATTTAGTATATGGTATAAGGCCCCCGAAATATGTTTGGGCCGGAGCCCCATAAAACCTTAAGACGGCTCTGGTCAATAGTATATATTTATATAATAAACATGTTATTAAATCAATTAAATCAAATATATACTCAACAACCAATATAGACTACTCTTGATGTCACTTTGTAATTGAAATATATGTTTAACATATGCAATTTATAGTATAATTAGTCAACAAAAATATTATTTTTACTATATATATATATATATACAACCCTAATATAGCATTATTAAATACATCTATACATAAATATCAATAATAATTGATAATATATTTAATATATATTATATAATTAATAGTTATTATATATTTAAGGTTTACTATGAGCAGCTATATAATTAATTAATGATTTAAACCACAGTCAGTTATAAATGATATAATGTTTGTAGCTACGGATTGAGGATTTAATTTGTCTAACGGAGTAAATCCTAAAAATTTTTCTCGAATTTTTGGCGGATTTGAATGTTTGTCTAGAAATCGAATTCCTATTGACAATTGTTCTTTTCCAGAAATATCGGCAGTTTCGTCAGAAATAACAGAAAAAGCATTTGCAGCGTTATCTAAATTAACTATATCATTTTTATTAACTTTCCGCATATAGAAATGATTTAAGATATGATTAAAACATTTTTATTTCTATATTTTTCATTACACAACATTTTACAGACACATCATTTCTAATTGTTAATAATAAATTTTTCAATTATAAACAAAAAAAAAATCAAACCTTTATTTTTAATCATGCCCAAACCATTACAATTATATTGCCAATACTATACCTGAAAAATGTGTAGGAAAATATTAATTTTGCAAAAATGTACAAAATATATAAAATATATTCGGGCTGCAATTAACATAAAAAAATTATTATAGGACCCAATTTACGGTGACGAATTTCTTTGTCTATAATAAAAATTTAATGGCCTATGGGTTATCTTATCTATGGTCATTAAATATTTCATACAGTTTAATGGTAATAATAAAGTAAATAGCTTATATTATTATTATTATTATTATTTTTTTGATAGGAACATCCGGTTCATACACGACACAGTTTGTATTGATAAGATTGTCATTTATGTCTATCAATGTTTAAAAACACCCCTAGATTTCTGATAGGTTACATCAACAGCGACCAAAAAGAACGAATGTATTTATCATTAGAAAAGGTTTACATCAAACAGTACAGGAACCCATAAGAAGTAAGAGGGGGGTAAATTAAACAATTAAAAAAAATTAATAAAATACAAGAACCAACAATTACCATATCAGCATTAAAATCAATTGACAATCAATTATCCCATATATGAAAATCTTCAAATATCTTAGATTCAGTGATATATATGATTGAAATGTAGGAGGAAAATATTAAAAAACAAACATATTTAACAAACCATAATTATTCATTATACGCAGTTATAATAATTGTAGGGTACATAGTTATCCATATTACCATAAAATATTTCAAAAATAAATGCAAAATATATTTTTCAGAGACTATATAAACCCAAACATTACAAAGAGGTCAAAAAAAATGATTTAGATGCACCTATTTAAAAAGGGGAAATTAAAATTATAATTTTTTTTTAAGTTAATATAATATTAAAATTTTATTTAAATGACATTTGATTTGTTTAAAACATTTGATAAAAAAATATAAGTAAAAGAAAAGAGATAATAAAAACTTAATACCTAATGAAATTATAAAATCCTAACATGCTAGAGAATATACGTTTGTTTATGTGCCACTGATTATTATTTATTTGTAGAACGACCTAATTTATACGTAATTTTGTATATCATTTATAATTTATAAATTTTCTAAAATTATAAGAAAAACACATTAATACAGTTAGAAAATACGCTTTACTATGATAGCTTTATTGAAAGTATAATATCTATAAATCAGGAAATGTAGAAGTATGGTCAATCAAATTTTATCTGTTCATTGGATTAATTTTTTTTTAAATTTAAATTCTAAAAAAAGACCTTGTAAGTTTGCATTACTGAATGTGTCCACATTAACCCCACCTAGAACAATTTCTAACTATTTATAAAATGGAAAGATGTATTTGAAAAACCTAATGTTTATGAATACAAATGCATATATGATTATATTTGTGATGGGCCATTTATTTAATAGTTATAAATTATATGCACAAACATACATATAATTATACAATATATTATTGTTTAATTGTTTATGTTCCTTATTCTTGATTTGTTTTACAAGGGGAGACATATTTTTTTATGCTAAAGTAATACTGAAATATGGTACTACTATCAATTATATCGAAACAAGGCAATTTATGAATAATTTTATTCCTATACTCACGTTTTTTAAATATAATAACCAAGTATTAAAACGTTGGAAATGATTTTTGTTTTTATAACTAGACATAGTAGTACCACTGTATTAATTATATTAATTTGAAAGAACAACATTTAAAAACAAAAAATATTAAAATAGAAATATAGTATTCAACCAATTTGTGTTAACCGGGTAATTATGGGGCACACATCATACGACTTTAACGCTTTTTAAGATACTGAATGAAATTGAAATATATTAAATTTGTTACTACTACAACAAACAAAGAAGATATTTTGTTACTTCTCGTTCTTTTCCTATTAGATAAAATATATAATAAAACGTATGCGTGGGTTAATGCTGACAATGTTGATATTAATAAATAAATACACTGTACACATTTATACACTGTACTAATTACAGATAATTTCAGAATGAATAGTAAAATAGAGCAATGATGTTATGATCGATATTTTTAAACAGCTGTTTTAATAGCTTTTTGAATTCAGTATTTCTAGTACATGCAAATGCTTAAAATCATATAGACTGGAAAAAACATTTCCAAACATAATAATATCTTTATTAAATACAAACTTTATGGGCAAGGATATGATGGTTGTGCTACAATAGCCGGACAAGAAAGCGGTGTTAGTAAATTAATTCGTGATAAATATACCAAAGCGTTATTTTTTCATTGTTCTAATCACAGATTGAATTTAGTCATAAATGATTTAAATAAAATAATGATTATTCGTAATACTACTGGAACTATAAAAAATATTATAAGATTTTTCCGTGAAAGTACACTTAGAAGAAAACTTATCCTAACATACAACTATTTTGTGAAACACGCTAGTCGTCTATATAAAAGTATAAGAGTATTTTCAGAAGATTTTATTTCAATAATGACAAGTTTGAAATTATTATTAAACAATGAAGTACATTCAAATTCCAATACAAGGCAACGAACTCATTACTTATATTCTGCAGCCTCAAATTCGTCATCCTTAATTTCTATGATTACTATGGCGAAGTACAGTGCTATTTTAGAACCTGTGACAAATATGTTACAAGGTGTGTCAGTAGATCTATATAAGGTCAGTGAGCATATTAATTCATTACTAATATTTTTCGATAATCATCGAAATGACGCTGATAACATTTTTCAAACATTATTTAACGAAGCGAAATCAATCGCCATTGATTTAAATATTGTTATTACACGTCCAAGAACGGTAAAGAAACAGTCACTAAGAGCAAACTATGAAACTGAGAGTTGTGAAGATTATTACCGAGTATCACTTTTTATACCATATATTGATTCAATTTTACAATCTATAAAAGAACGTTTTGAAAAAAAAATGATAATGCATTTTTACTACAATATTTTCACCCCAACATTTTTAAAAAATTGGCGAAAAAAATTAATTTTGAGAGCATTGAAAAATTTTTGATTTCTATAAAATTGATAATCTACAAGCTAAAGTGGAAAGTTGGTACAATTTTTGGCAAAATAAGGACTGCCAAGATATTGATTTATCGATTTGTTAAATTGCAACTATACGGTTTTTCCAAGTATAGCTGTTGCTTTGGAAATATTTTTGTCTCTTCCGGCTACAAGCTGTACAGCAGAACGTTTTTTTAGTATATTAAGGCGTATTAAAACATGGTTAGGATCGACGATGGATGATGATAGACTGAGTGGAATATGCATGTTGAGTGTTCATAGAGAAAAAGTAAATACAGAGAAAGAAAAATTTATTGAAAATGCACTGACTTAATTTGGTAGAGAATGTCCACGGAGATTGAAATTTATATTTAATGAAAAAGAATAATGTATAAAAATACCTACCTAATTGTAATAATGACGAAACATAATAATGTACTATAAAGAAAATGTATAAAAAAATGTTCATATATTTTTTTAATTAATTTTGCCTCCCCCCCCCCCAGAAAAATTTCTAGGGACGCCCATGATTATTTTACTTTACCAATGACCTGGCAGCAATAATACAGGGAGTAATCGATGAAACGAGACTAGTCAGCACATGCGTATGTCTAGCAGGCCAAACGATTATTATATTAAATTTTATTTATTATTCAAAATAGTTATACTTATGGGACTCCGTGATATTACAAAATGAATGAAACATAACAAGCGCGTCTGTGACATAAGTATAGTATATTATGATTATAAAAATATGAAAACTGTTATAGTGTTCCACATCATTACAATTATTATATTATATATGAGGGCTCTAGTTTCAAAGTGTACATTCTCCATGTTTCATGAAAACTGAGATAAATATCATTGCGTATTCAATTGTCAGCGCTGAATTCGAATAACTCACTATTTTTGAGCAAAAGGGTCTATCTCCAGTGTATTTTAAGATTGAAAATTGCATTTAGTTTCAAAAAGTACAATCTCCTTGAATAAGTTTGTT
>JACXSJ010003985.1:0-17118 GCA_014851325.1 Pentalonia nigronervosa
AAATGACAATTTTATTTTAAATTCATAAAAATTGTATTTTTTAATTGTTTATGATTAAAATTATAAAATAATAATATAGAATTATTTCATTATTAATTTTGACGTATCATCGTATACGAACATTTTTATAGCTAATGGTTAAAAATTTAAAACCAAAAAATCAAAAAAATGTATTATTTCGTTTATTAATTGTATATAATTGTATACAAAAAAACGATTCTGAGCGTAACGGTCTGTCAGCCTATATTATTAAGTATATTTTATGATATTATATTGCTCTTAAAGTAATTTATTTTATTATAGAAATACAGTAGTTTGAATACATTTTTAATGAAAAATTGCATTTTATATATAAATTATAATAATAAACTATTGCAAATAATATTTTTTAAATCACAACAAAATAACTAAAAGCGTTATTTTTCGTTAAAATATCTATATAATTGTTCAAATTTGAACTTAAAATAACTGTAAAACAAACTGTATTTATATATTTTTAACATTTTTTAATTACAATGTAAACTACTTGTGAGAGATCTTGGTTTAAATTTTCAGTCCTTAGCTATACAATTTGAACATTTAATTAATTTTTAACTACAAAATAATTTGAACATTTTCAAGATTTTGATGAATTTTGTCAAAATTTGAACATTTAATGCTTATAAAAAAAAATTTACAAGTAGTATAAAAATGTATGTTCTTGTGCCTAGTCCCTAGTCATCAACCTAACCGCACCTCTGCTATCGCGTACATGCACGACCAACTCCTTCCACTACCATCGTAACCTGACCTTCACACCTACTATCGTGGACGTGACCGACTCTTCCTCTCCCTCCCCTCCAATCCATCAATTTCACGTACATGTCCGACTATGCTACTTCCCCTTCACTCCATACTTATTTTTTACGTGCCCAACAATACTCACTCCATACCTATCACATATATATACGTATCCGACCTAACATAAGATAAACATATAAACGATGGAAACTAGGTGTGGAATGATTTATGTCGGTGCCACCCTAGTTTTCGATTCCAAATGTAAAAAAAAAAAATGTGTTTACCTTAGGTTAGGTCGGATATGTATATGCGATAGCAGACGCACTGTAAAGTTAATAACTAGTAACTAGAGACTAGGCACCAGAACATACATTTTTATACTACTTAAACATTTAGGGAAAACTTTAAGTATCTATGGTGATTTGTTTTTGAATAACAACTGAATAAGAAAATCGATACACGAGAAATCGTTAGTTTACGGCTGAAAATCCAATGTCAAACTTCAAACGCTTATAAAAAATGGTTTGATTATCCGGTAATCTTTTTAAAAGACAAAAAAAACATAAAAGAAATCTTGTATTAAATTTTCAAATCTTTCATATAAAACACAAATTTTTCACGAATTTCTAACTCAAAATAATTTGTAAAATTTCGGGAAATGATGATTTTTGTCAAAATTCTAACATCAGTCGCTCATAAAAAATGTATGGTAAAACTACGTTTAATTTTTTTTTCATTAATATTATATGAGAAACCTTGTATTAAATTTTCAAGTTTTTGATCTAGTGAAAGTATTATTGACAATAATTAAAAAATAACTATAAAAATCGAAAATTTACCTATAAATAGCTCAATAAAAGTCGAAATATTTTGAAACTTTTATAGTGTATAGAAAATTAGAAAATACTAATATAAGCATTTAATGAAATTGTCATGTATCTATGATACTTTGTTTTAGAGATACACCAAAAAACAAAATCTATTTTGTCAAAAATGAGTAGCTTCGTGTGCGGAGCTGCGTCTGTAATCAGTTTGTAATTTTATAATGATTCAAATCACTACTAGTTTAGTTTCTTTTTAGTATCCCCGTGTGCGGAGGGCCTTACAAGAAACCGTTTTAAATATCCAGTCCTTAGCTATACAAATTAAATATTTTATCTTTCACTACAAAATAATTTGTAAATGTTCTATATTTTGATGAATTCTGGTGAAAATGTAATTTTTAAATGTTTATAAATTATTAACATTTTACAATGCTAACAATATTAAAATTTTTAAACTGCTTTTAGAACAACTCACGAGAAATCTTATTTTAAATTTTTAATTCTTAGCTATAAAAATAGAACATTTTATACATTTTTCACTACAAAATAATTTACAAATGTTCGATATTTTGGTCAAAATGTAATCTTTAAATGTTTATAAACGAAAAGCGTGACTATGTATTTTTAATATTTATCAACTGCTATTAGAACAACTTATGACTTATGAAGAATCTTGTATTATATTCTCAATACTTAGCTATAAAAATTGAACATTTTATAAATTTTTAACTACAAAATAATTTGCAAATTTTCAAGATTTTGATATTTAAATTTGAACTTGTAATGCCTATAAAAAAAAACAACCATAATAATATTTTTTTTTTTTTGATTTTTTAGTTTTATTAACTATTTACGAAAAATCTTATTTTAAATTTTTAATCCTTAACTATAAAAACAGAACTTTTTAATCATTTTTAACTACAAAATAATTTACAAATAATTAATATTTTGATGAATTTTGGTCAAAATTTAAAGTTTTAATGCTTATAAAAAAAAAATTGTGCTTATGTATTTTTAATATTTATAAACTGCTATTATAAGAACTTATGAAGAACTTTGTATTAAATTTTCAAGCTTTTTGACTCGACAAGAATCGATATTTGTAGAAAAAAAATTTTAAAAAACCGAACATTTCTCATGTCTACAATTAGTTTAAAAAGTCGAACACATCATTGTAAAATCAATATACCAGGTGTGGCTATTAAATAACGAGACTATCGATTTAGCAATAAGCCGCTTGTAGATAAGGGAATAATACGAGTATTAGTATATTTATAATCTACAAATATTACTGCATTAAACAATACCAGTTTGGTTAGTTTCCGTTTCGTAGTCTACGCGTGAGTGTCGTTTAAATTTACCTCTTACATACTGAACGTCGAAATTATGCCGGATGGAAAAATTGAACAACGAATCAATTTAAAATTTCTAATGAAACTCGAAAAATTTGCAAACGAAAGTTTTGTTTTAACAGATGTATATGGAGATTCTGTCATGTCCCGACCGCGTGTTTTTGAGTGGCACAAACGATTTCGTGAGGGTCGTGAAGAAGTCGAAGACGAACAGCGTGGGGTCGTCCATGCTCCTCAAAAACTGACGATAACATTTTAAAAATTAATGAAATCGTGCGAAAAGATTGACGGCTTAGCATTCGAATGATAGTTGAAGTGGTTAATATCGACAAGGAGACCGTTAGGCAAACTTTGCACGATAATTTGAACATGACAAAAGTCTGCGCCAAAATGGTACCTAAAAACCTCTCTCTGGAACAGAAAGATGGAAAAAAATCGAACTCCAGTACTTCAACACCCCCCATATTCACCAGATCTCACTCCATGCGACTTTTGACTCTTTCCAAAACTAAAAAGTGCGTTAAAAGGCACATATTTTGAGTCAGTTGAAGCTGTAAAAACAAAAGCGACGGATGTGTTAAAGACATTGCAAGAAAAGGACTTCCAACACTGTTTTAACCAATGGAAAATTAGAATGGAGCGATGTGTCAAAAGTGGGGAGTATATAGAAGGGGAAAAATGTTAAACCATTGAAAAATATTAATAAAAAGTTTTTACAGAGAAAATCTCATTATTTAATAGCCACACTTCGTACATTCATCGTTCTGCTCAGAATCTAAAAATTAAAAAAATGTTCAAGTTACTCCCCTTAAATCGGTTCCATTAAAAAAAAAAAAAAAACATACAGAAGAAAAGTTTGACAAATTTATCAACTTTAACCCGTGCCACAGACCTCTAATGTTTTAATAATAGAAAGATTAGTTGTGTCAGACAGCAAATTGTCCTGACTTTCCATATATGTAGGTTAAGTCCTTCGCCACTTTTCGGAACATGTTTAAAAAAATCAAAAACCTAGCATGGATACGCGTTGTACTGCGGGCGCACGGAATCCAGTTACTTGGTGCGCCAAGGATTGTGTGTTGCGTTAATTTCACGGCGCTATCCTGCAGTTGGGTTGCATTTAAAATGCTTGGCGTCTAATATATATTGAAATGCAACCGTGCATACAAGGTTTCTTATATCATAACTATTATAGTCGTACGAAAAACAGTCACCCAACTTCATGCGCGTCGTAATACTTTTCTTATACGATACTGCGACCACGACAAATTAATTTAAATAAAATATCTGCATTGTGTTTGCGACAATGATCGACGTCCGTCTATCGCTACCTACGGCTGTAATCGCTGTATTTATTAGAGGGTTGCACTGTTGCAGTGTTGGAGGTATCTGACATTGAAAGTTACGAAGTTTTATTACTCCGAATTTATATTATCATGCAAGCATTACGAAAATCAGCTGCCACGAGTAGTAAAAACATACTGTGATTTCATTTTGTGTGATTGTCTGAATTTAGAATTTTGAAAAAACTCCCCTGTTAAGATTTGAACATTTAATACAACGTTCCTCATAAGTTTTTCTACCAAAAATAAAAAAAGTGTACCATGAAGTTCAAATTTTTATGACATTCGATATTCATTCGCAAACTATAACTCCTTAAACAATTTTTGAAATTTTGTTGTAATAATTCACTAATGAATAACCGTAGATACATGTATTTATTATCAAATGTTTATTTCATCGTTTTCTATAAATTGTATAATTTTAACCTTAAACTAGATTTATGCCCAGAAAATAAAGGATTTTTTTACTGTTGTTTAGAAGGTAAATATCTACAAGTTACTACGTGTTTATTATTATATATATTTTTTTTTTTTTGAGTAATGGAAACGGGAGTCACCTCGCCAAAAAAATTACTTCCAGAATCCGTTAGCAACGTCGTTCTTTACTGTTGACTTGCAATGTAAATTGAATCAAAGAAATCGTATAAATATTTTTATTCATGAAAGATTATGGATATTAGAGTTTTTATCAGGATTAGCAAATTTTATGTTATCATGAATCACAATCATAATCATAATAAATATCGAGCGCATTAATTTATCTAGGTATTATATGAATATAAACTACTATAATGTTCATGATTGTATACCTAGATATATTTTTTAAAATGTTCAATAATTTATCTGATGATTAACGGTGACGTCAGAAAGACAAATACCGATACAATAAACTGTTTGTGTCCAGTATATATTATCCCTACTATTATTGTGTGAATGTTGCCACCATAAGTTCACATCCTAGTTTCATTAGGCTGGTGCCAGTCAGTGTTCAAAAAGCGGTTGAACAGACTGGTCGTGTATTAAAATAACAAAACATATTGTATCGATTAATAATTTTTACAATCATTTATAACTTTTGCTCACATATTTATTTTTTTATGAGATATAAGTACATCCTGACAAAATGACCGAATTTCCATGGCTAATGTTTATACTGACCCTCATTAATACGGTAATGAAATATTTTTATATAAATAATATTTATTTACTACTTTCATTGTTAAAACACTGATAGAGTAATTGTAAATGGTAGTTTCCATATTATTATTATTTCCTTAATGTAAATATTATTGATTCACTTTTAATAGAATTGAAGGCGATTTTTCACTTCATGAATTATAGTAAGAGGTATAGGTACAGATATTATAATTGTAATCTTGTAGACATTTTATTGAATTTTCTAAATTTTTTTATATTGCGTTATGATGCGGAATTGTCTGCAATCTGTAAAGGTACATTGATAATAATTGACATTCGTGTATTTTTTTAGTTACATTAAAAAATATGTTGATCGTGATTCTTAACTATAATAATTATTAATTAATAACATATTATAATGATATATAATACAAAATAACTAATGGTTAAAATTACAAAAGCTCATATCTAAAATATTTTATATTTTTCTTGCTTAGTTTTAATTAATTAATATAGAATACATATATTCTTATGGGTAACTAATTATCATTATATAGTTGACAATGGCTAGGGTCCGGACTTTGATGACTTTTGCATTTTTTGAACCATGTCGACGATACTTTCCTTACTAAAAATGCTTTTCAATAAAATTTTTATCTAAATAACTATTTTTTTACATTTTTCGATACATTAAGGACATTTTTTTGTCGTTTTAAGTAATTTTTTAAAAAACTATTTTACACTAATAATAATCACGGTTTTTTATTACAGTTAGGTATTTATTTTTTTATTATTATTTTGCATATATTTTTTTTTTTTTTGATTTTTAATCTTCATCAATATTATAATTTGACATTTGTACATACATTTTAGTTTAAACAATATGGTTTACACTATTTCACTATAAACATTTCGAGAAAAGCTGCTAATAAGTTATATAATTTAATAGTTAATACATAAAATAATAATGTAATCTCTTATTCTTGTCTATGTATTTTCTAAACGTCAAATTATAATATAGATTGCTATAGATTGTTGCTATTAGATGTCAGAAAATTACAATTGTATCACCTAATATACAATTAATTATCTTGCTAATGTTGGTGGTATTTTATATTATGATACATTGTAATGGAGTGGGTATTTTTATGTTATTAGATTATAATTTAATTTTTTTGAACACATTATTGTAGGGTTTTAAGATATTTTTATAGGTCTTTTAGGATATCAAAGTTCGGGGTGCAACTAATTTGCCCAAAAATTATCTCCTCTTTTCGCCCACGTACTATTTTCGACAAAATATGATAAAGAAGTCTTTTCTTTTCGCATAAAAATAATTGTATACTTTTTCCCACGGTTTCACGTTTAAAATTTTGGAAGCACTGTCTTAAAATTAGTTTCATAAGCCATTTAGCAAAACCCAGCAGCCAGAGTGCACCAAGAGAAGGTGGTTTCAATTACTCTCAATAAATAAATAGTATTTGTTTACATTAAAATAATTATTATTTAGTATAGATAAGTATTTGTCAATAATTTTTATGGTGTTAAAAAAAAATGTTGTCATATAAACTGATTAAATTTAAATTGTTTGTGTATAGATAAATTTAATATCGACTTTAACCCTCTTATATTACATCTAGTTACTTTTAACTGTTGGATTTTATCTTCGTTTTTTAATTGTCGTTCAATTACTTATTTATCTTTTAATTCAGTTTCATATAAAAAAATTCCTTCGATACAGATAAGATCTTTTCTATAAAGTGTGAAAAATTGGCATTTGTGTTGTAAATACTGTAAGTCACAAATATAGATAATAAACTAGGTTTCTTACTACTATACATTGACAAGCAGGCTTTTTTGTGACGTCGCTTTTTCGCCATGTAGGTTGTGGACTATGGTATTTTATAATTTTTTATCGTTGTGATCTTCGATCATATATCTATAATATAAATTATATGATCTAATAAGGTTGTGATAATACCATATTATAATAATGAACTCAGATGTATTTATATTTTTTTTTTAATAGTACGTTATGATAATGCAATACATGTAAAAAACATTTAAACTTGTATGGTCATACGTCTTTTTGTGGTATGTGGCACTATTTTGTAACTTAAGTAAACACTTTACTTACCTACTCACAATTTTGAGAAATAAAAATAAAGTTTTTATTAAAGACTGTCAATTTAGTAACGGAAAAAAAGAAAAATTCAATGTCTACCTGTTATATCCAATTATTATTTTATACCATAATACTTTTTTCTGAATTTTAACTTTAATTTTTATATAATTTTTCAAAAATTATTGTTAAATTTATCTAAAATAATTAATGAATAAATAAACATAATATGTTTATAGTAATTTTTTTCATAATTATTTAAAATCAAAATGGTAATATTTTTTTAAAACATGGTTTTTACGGTTATACTTTTAAGAACATAATATTATTTCGTGACTTTTTAGTAGATAATATAATTTTGAGCCCAGCAAATAACCATTGTCTTTCTCAATAGACGTGCCTATCAAGAATTTCATTCAAAAATAAAACCGGGGAACTCGCTCTGCTGTATAGTAGGTGTCGAGTGTACCTTGTCATTGAGTAGCAGTATTAGATGTGTTTAATTTGAATTAAACAATAAATTAATATAGGTATTCAATGAAAAACGATTCATAGTGGATGCATTTTAGATAAATAATAGTAGTCGAATAGTGCTTAATTAAATAGAGAAACTCATTTTAGTTATATTCGTTCTATTATAATACGTTAAGATAGAGTTGGTTTTAGGTATACTAATATAAAAAAAAAAATGTCGCCTAGTTATTAAAAATACTACTTACTTGGTGACTAAAATATTTCACCGCTCGACAATTACGTGTCACCTAGTATACTATATCCACTGGTTTATATCTATGTATACCTACCTACTCGTAATGTTTTACAGGTTCAGTTGCCTAATTCCATAGCAGAATACATTCATGACAATAGATCTACAACCACGGCTTCAATAAATTATAAGGAAGATCAAAAGTGAGTTGATAGATAATTCCTATTTAGGTTTCCTTACTTTATAGTTTATAATATAATATAAATGTAAAAGTATCCAAAACCCTAAAATATACTAGTATTTGTATTTCACATACTTACGTAAGTGTGTAAAATTAGTACCTATAATAGTACCACATTTACGGTGACGGTGCCAAAACTTATGCACCAACATTTTTTCTTGATGTATAATACGTATATTTATATATCACAACTCTTAAAATTACATCCAACATTAAGCATACAATTAATTATTGAGATTTAACTTTAATAAAATATAACGAAAATATTTTAAATTGACAATAAATATTATTTTTTGTAATACCAATTCAAATATACAACAAATTCACACAGTAAGCATTTTTTTTTTTTTTTTTATGAATAAATCTAATGTATTTTTTATTCTTATAATACTTATAGAGTTTTAGATATTTTCCAACTCTTGTGCTCATAAAAAGTACAAATATGAAACGAATACAGAACGACATTTTAGATTTTTTTATTATTTCTCTAGTTAAGACACATTAAACCTAGTATTCATATAAAAAAATAATTATTTATTTTTATTGCAAATCCACACATCTTTAAAATAATTAATTATTTTTTTTGCAAATCCACATATCTTTAAAATTATTATGTATTTTTAGAAATGAACCTGTTACTAGTATTGAAAATAGAAAAGCTATAATTTTACCAACAGCTAACTTGACAAACTTTTCATCAATTGTTTTTCCAAATTCGACTGATGAGAAAGTTAAAATAGTTTCAACCAACAAATTTATACCTGAACCAAACGCAATTCAGAAATGCTCATTAAATGAAAGTTTGTGTATCAAAATTGATAATTATCCAAGGTAAATACTTAATAAAATTACCAAACTAAAAACTAATCTACTTCAAATTGTTTATTTTTTATTATTAGAGAAGATTTATTAAATCTATTTAAAACCAGCAAGTTTATGTCAACTGCTCATTATGATATCGATGCTATAAATGAAGTATAAACATTATTCCAAATTATAATACTTGTTTCCTTTTTAAATTATACAATTGTGTTTATGTTTTAGATAAATGATTTTGAAACAAGAATGTCAGATACTCAATTACAACCATTCTGTCAGTCAAGAGTAAGTACCTAGGTATCTATCTATATTAATATTATCCTCAAACAGCAGCATATTTAGACATAGGCCTTATAGGCATGGGACTAGAGCAACGTATATTAGGAGTGGCAAATTGTATCATATATTTTTTGTTTACAAAATGACAAAAAGTATTTTTAATTTGACCTCAAATCTTTGAAACACAAACATCTTACATAAATTATTCTCGTCGACAATCGTACAGCGATCTACTAATTTTAGTCCATTTTTCTTTCTGATTTTTTAATATTAACTATTATATAACCTAATTTAATTATAAAATGTCAACTATTTCGCAAAGAAATAGAACATTATATACATTTTCCATGTATGAAAAGAAATTCCTAAAGCTTAGACTTTAAATATATTTGTATAAATTTTATATTTGAACTATTATCTTATATAGTCAAAATTACTGTAAAATTCAATATAAAATTTTAATTTAACTTAAAATACTTTCTAGACAGAAATAATATATCCAGAAGCCGGTAATACAATAAAAAACGAATGGCATTATATTATACAAGATTCATCAAATGACAAAAACAGTATTAGACAGGG
This sequence comes from Pentalonia nigronervosa, assembly GCA_014851325.1. Classification (NCBI taxonomy): domain Eukaryota; kingdom Metazoa; phylum Arthropoda; class Insecta; order Hemiptera; family Aphididae; genus Pentalonia; species Pentalonia nigronervosa. Next base: position 10,186 of record JACXSJ010003985.1, read on the forward strand.
AATTCGAGTGGAGAAATGTATGTAAGTATTAAATTAACAATGTTTAAGGTTTTAAATTAATTTAATTATTTATAGTGATGCAGGAGTTCCGTGTAATTTTGATGATACTTTGCCAATAGGATACACTTCAACATGTATACAAAAATATGTCTACAAAAGATTGCTATCCATTAAAGATTCACAAGAATTTTACTATGATAGTTTTAAAATACCATCTTGTTGTGAGTGCATGTATACTATAAATGAAGATCGGCTGACAAGAAAGGGGGAAGATTAAGAAAATTAAAAATATTTTTTATAACCAATTAGAAATCTTAAAAAATAAATTAGTTAAATAAAAACAAAAATATACCCACTTATATATTAATCTGCTAAATACAATTCTGTAACAATATGTACACTTTATAAAATATTTTATTTATATAACCAAAATGTAAAGAATTCAGTGAGATTACAATGTGAACTGAAATAAAATTATTTATTTAACACATTTATTTTTATTTATTATTTTAATGTCTGTATTATATTATCATAATATTAGGGGTCAAAAACAAAATAGATGAATTTATTGTCAAACTTTATAAGGGATTAAATATCTGACACATATCATATTATCACGTATTACTATAGAAATAACTTATTTCAGCATTATGTGGGTTAGAGCCTTAGAAGTACCTACAATAACATAATATGCATAATTATATCATTGTCTAGGAGAAATTTATGTTTAAAAAAAATAAAATTGGAAAAATATATTTTAGTCTTTAGTTTAGAGTCCATTCTCACAACAAAACCACGCTTAATCAAAACTCAGTTAGGTAGGTAAATAGTACCTATTGCAGTTTAATATTGTTTTAATATATAAATAATATTATGATTAAAAAAAAAATAAATGAAATAATGTACAATATTTTCAATCAACTGGCTTGATAATAGTTAGTCTAAGCTTTAAACTTTTATAATATTTTCGTGTTTTGTATTACTATTTATTTCTGCTCTTATACCTACAATAAACATTTTATGTAGGTACTTATCTATAAAGACCAACAACTGACTCTCACTACAATCTTCATAAAGGTAAGATAAATAAAAATTATATTGAAGTTAAAAATATATAAAATATTCAATTTTTATAGCTAAATTTACAAGCTTTAAAAAAGAATAAATTTCCAGTAAATAAACTTGTGTCAAATTTTTAAGTCTTCGGTGTTTAAATTTGAAATTTTATAAATTTTCAACTAAAAAATAAATTAAAAATGTTTGCAGTTTTAATGAATTTTGTAAAAATTTGAACCTTAAAATATTTAAAAAAAAAAATGATGACTAAGTATTTTTAACCCAAAAACAAAAACTATAACTTATATTGAAACAAATATACATAAAAAAAAGTCAACCAATTTCAAATACCTATCTATAGCTAACAAAATAAGACCCAAAACATTTTAAAATTATGTTATGTCTAATAAATACTAAAATATGAATATTTTCAATTTTGTAAAAATATCATGTTTCTACGGTTATATTAAATACACTTTTTATTTGATATTTTGTATTAATTTTTATAGCAGTTAATAATATTTTTTTAAACTATTAAATTATTATTTTTATAACTTATATAATAAAATGTATGAGAATTTAGATATGAAGTGTATATAATTTCGAAAATATCACACTATAGGGCCATAGAGTGTAGGTCGAAAAATTTAATAGAGACGCAATTATTGTCCTGAGGCGCAAAATGTCTTAATCCGGTCCTGTATCACATCATACTAAAATTGGGTTGTCACATTACCCTATCATGTGAAATTCAATATGTTTAATACTTTAATACAAAAGTAAAAAAATATTATAAATAAAACGATTATAGAGTGGAAACTGGAAACCCGGCTTATTATGTATATATAATTATATTCTTACACTGATACACCTACCCACAAGGGCGCCGAAAGTTCGTTTTGCATGTGAAAATTAATATTATAGGTAAATAAGTGGGTGAGTGGATGGGTATAATGTACACGAAAAACAGGAACCTCAGTTTTACTGTCTACACATTTTACTATATTAAGTTATAAGTAAAACGTAATGTTTATTTTTGTAAGTGGGAAGTTGAGTAAGTGGGTGTATTGACAAAAAATAAAATTGTCACAGGTGTTTCAAAATACATCGACTACCTACAGACTAAGCTAGTTGCTAGAATAATACCTAAGTGCATTGTAGATAAGCCAATTGTGCCATCAAATTAATCTATTTAGCCATTATCTCGATTTGAAAATTTACATAGTATATTATCTTTTGAATATATTATCTTCAGTATTCCAATATAATACATTAAAAAAAAAAAATAGTTTGCCATTTTTGTATTCATGGAAAAATGTTTTTGGTTTTATTCAGAGCGTTATATATAAATCCGGAACTAGAGGTATGTATACCAAGGTGGATTTATAAAATAAATAATAAATCCACCTCTTGATTATACCTTGTATATGCTTATACCATATAAAGTCCAGTGGCGTATTTAGAAATTGTTTAAGGGAGGGTATAAGATTAAATCGTATACTTAAAAGTGGGAGGCTTTGCCAACATCCCCCTTTGAGGTCTCAATAATTTCATACTATATACAATTTAATTGTATAAATGTATAATGTACACGACTTTCTACATTGAATACCAACTAACACAATTCATCATTACTTTCGATTAAATATAAAATAGTAAAAAATTATAATAAAAAAGTCAACAATTGGGTACCATTCTGCTATACAGTAAGACAGTAAATGTCGAGCATGTCGCTAATAGATGTTTTAAATCTGAATTGAATAATATATAATCATCGTATACAAAGAACGATTCTGAGCGAAGACAACCTGTCAGCCTATATAACTAAAAATATATTAAGATATTATTACTATTAAAATAACTAATTATACTATTAGCAATGCAGAAAGTAGGTTGAATTAATTTTTACAGACAACATAGCATTTGAAAATTTAATTGAGTGTATAAAATATAATAGTATATTTTAAAAATTTCAATCAACTACAAAAAATATTTTTTAATTACAACGAAATAACTAACGTTGTTATTCATCATTTAAATATTTATTTTCATCCAAATTTTATATTAAAATGTCTATAAAAATCAACCATGTAAATATATTTTTTTGATTTTTTGGTTACACTATTAAATACTTACAAAAAACCTTGTTTTATTTTCAAACCTTAGCTATCAAAATTGAATATTTTATAAATTGTTGGTTACAAAATAATTTGCACATTTTCGAGATTTCGGTGAATTTTTGTTAATATTTGAAATTTTAAAACTTATAAAAAAAAGTATTCATACCTATGTATTTTTATTATTTTTGAACTGCTATTATAACAACTTAAGAGAAACCTTGTATTACATTTTCGAGCTTTTTGAGCCAACAAGAATTGTTAAATCAATATTTACAGAAAAAAAAATTAATAAATCAACAATTTCTTATCCCTACAATTAGTTTAAAAACAGTCAAAATATTTTTAAAATTTATGACGTACCTATTAGAAATTGATAATCTCAATATTTGGTGAAAATTTCAAGTATAAACTGTTATTTGGTTTTGTACAATTACAACAAAAAAAGAAAATATTTTCCTGAAAAATTGGTAGTTTACAAATGAATATCCAATGTTTAATTTCAAATGCTCATAAAAAATTAGTTTAACTTACAAGTTACGGTAAATAAAAATTTTTTTATGAATTTTTAAATAAAAAAGAAAAAAAAATGTTCATGATTTTGATGTATTTTGTCAAAAGTCTAACTTTAGACCCTTATAAACAACTATTTTATAGATTTCACTCAATTTTTTTTTTAAATTTTCATTACAAAAAATCACACTCCAAGGGGAGGGGGAATCCATCCCCCTCCCAAAAAATCCTCTCTCCATAAATATGCCACTGCCATAGATCTTATCTAGGTACTTATATCTGGCTAGTGGCTTATTATAACCATGTAATGATACATAGGTACCAAAGGAAGGTGGATTTATTATATTATATTATTATTTATTTATTTATCCTTATATTAAAATATAAATATGAACTTAGAAAATATCTTGATATTATTGATATTGTATTGTAATATTTATAATGTGTCGGTAGATGCACTAAACTCTATTTAGGGAGAGAACACGCCAGGTGCATTTCTCCAGCCCCCCCCCTCCTCAACCCTAATTCCGAATTTTGAATTTTTTTTTACCATTCATTTGTAGTCGATTTGTATTGGTTTGTAAACCCTTTATATTCGATTTTAGAGGTGTAGTCACTAATTAGTTATTTTTTAAATGCTGTCCTTCGATGGTTTATAAATATATTATGTACGTAATACAAATCATTCTTATTTAATTGTAGCTAATTATTATTAAACACTTCAAACACACCAGAATTTTTTTAATAGCTACTACATTGGAGCCTTTTTAAATGTGGTTCATTTATGATTTATAAATATATATATAATACATTTTATTGAATTGTGTTTGCTTATTTGAATTTATCATGTATATTAATGTACGTTGCTTCAGCTCGGCCCATTAGAACAAATATAGTTATCGACTATATAGATATGCTAATATTTAGCACACTATTAGCATGAATCGAACGACTATCGTTTAGAATTTGCACGACAATTTTTTATGATTAAAAAACAAATATATTTATTATAAAAAATGTTAATAATGAAACATAGTACATTTCTTTTTATAAATGTTTTTAAAACTAGTAAATATATAAACTTATAAATTATTAAATTACACTTAAATACAATATTTTATATTGTGTAAAATAAAAATTCGCACGGTACCATGATTGCTTTTTAACATTCATTGACTTCTTCTTTAAATTGTTATTAAACTCCCAATTGTTGGTATTCCGTCTGGAAAAAGTGTTGTAATGACCAATTGAATTTCTTAAGCTTGATTTGCCTTTATGATAACATACAACATCATGTAGTTCATATATAATTGAATTATGTATTTATAACAGTAGGAATATCACATAATTATTTTTCACAATTATTTCAGCCTCAATGCTCTTTTGATTATCATCGATGTGAATGTAAGTATATTTATAGATAAATTAAATGTAAAATGGTTATTTTTAATTAGAAAAATCACAAACCATTATTAACAGAGTCAGTGAGTCAAATGCACAAATATTGTTTAAAATTACTTGCCTTGTTTACTTCCACATGAAATAATTTTAATTGTTTAAAACAAGATCCATCTTTTAATATTGCCATCGATTTTTGATTTTACGACGAGTTTATGATTTTCACGTAGCGTAAATGAGGATTTGGCACAAGGTAAGAATTACTTTTTTGTTGCTGGACACTTTTTCTGTTCCAACTAACTCTTGCATTATTTTTAAACTTAAGAAATTCAATTGGTCATTACAATACTTTTTCCAGACGGAATACCAACAATTGGGAGTTTAATGACAATTTATAGAAGAAGTCAATTAATGTTAAAAAGCAATCATGGTACCGTGCGAATTTTTATTTTACACAATATAAAATATTGTATTTAAGTGTAATTTAATAATTTATAAGTTTATATATTTACTAGTTTTAAAAACATCTATAAAAAGAAATGTACTATGTTTCATTATTAACATTTTTTATAATAAATATATTTGTTTTTTAATCATAAAAAATTGTCGTGCAAATTCTGGCGATAGTCATCCGTTTCATGCTAATAGTGTGCTAAATATTGGCATATCTATATAGTCGATAACTATATTTGTTCTAATGGGCCGAGCTGAAGCAACGTACATTAATATACATGATAAATTCAAATAAGCAAACACAAATCAATAAAATGTATTATAACTGATAAAAATACAAATAATTTAAAACAAACCAACGTGATTGTTATTATATATATATTTATAAATCATAAATGAACCACATTTAAAAAGGCCCCAATGTAGTAGCTATTAAAAAAATTCTGGTGTGTTTGAAGTGTTTAATAATAATTAGCTACAATTAAATAAGAATGATTTGTATTACGTACATAATATATTTATAAACCATCGATATACACAATATACACAATATACATATTACTACCTATAATCAATGGTAATAGGTAATTTACGCCTTAGGTCTTTGTACAGACCATAGACTTAAGCCGGTCCCACACGACTCGTGTAATCGGCGAATATTCGTCAATCGTACTAATTTGCGAGTCGTGTGTGAGGTATTTAAGAGGACGCCACACATGAATAAATTCATCCGTAAAAACTGTTTCGCGCGGGAAAGAACCGAGAAGGCTACAATCATAACTAAGAACCGAAATTTTCACCACATAAAATTGAGAATATTATCTGTAAAATATCGTTTTTATTTTTTTGATATCACTTTTACGAAAAAAGTTCTTATTATTTTAAAATCCACTTTTTTGTGTTTTTCAAGCTTGGATAACTTTTTTTGTAGTTTTGATATCAAAAAAATAAAAACGATATTTTACAGATAATATTCTCAATTTTATGTGGTGAAAGTTTCGTTTCTTAGTTATAACTGTAGCCTTCTCGGTTCTTTCCCGCGCGAAACAGTTCTCATGTAAAAATTTCAATTTTGTTAAATATTTTTGGCTGTAATGTGCTGCTGCCTACAGTCGTTGGGACTGCGAATATGATTTCCCCCACCACGAACTGAAATTATAATCTTTTCCTGTATCTGAGCTGCGCCACGCGCTGTGCTTATCGACTTTCAGCGCGGCCATAATAATTTCCAGGAATAGTTTCGATAATGGAAATAATTTAATTTGGTGACTATACTGCACATAAACACATGCACATTATAGTATTATTATAGTATCAAAATATTTATATTTATTACAATGCGTGTCCCCTATATCGGCTAGCCTAAATATATATAGGTGAATATTTATCTTTTATG
>JACXSJ010003986.1:5316-17203 GCA_014851325.1 Pentalonia nigronervosa
AAAAAAAAAAAAAAAAAAAAAAAAAACGTTTACAATATTCTTGTCACGTATTTCACGTGCACGTTTTTCGCGATCAATATGTATATAGGTTACTAACTTTCTTTCTATTTTTCTGATATAGGAATTGCATGTTGTATTCTCATTTTATCGTTAATATAATACTATAACGTAATTTAATAAACGCGTAAAAAAATATAATTTCTAAAAAACGTACACTGTACAGTATCTTCTACTAGGTACTTGTCACGTTGGAGTCCATTTTTATCGCAGTATTGTAATAATTGGTATCATTTCAACAATTTGTGTTTTCTAAACGTCAGATATATTATAAAGAGTGTTGTGTAGACGTGTAGTGGACATTTTTGTAAGGAATTTTATTTTTAAATAAATTGTTGAAAAAATGCATAATGGCATCTCGAGTTAAATCATTTTTACTAATCCCAAACAAATTAAATTTTTATATATTTTTTTTCGCGATTTAGACCATTGGTTCACCCATGTTTTTGGTTTATTTTCCAAGTCATCAATAAAATATAGAAACACATTTTAAATCAATAAAAAATGACACATTTTTACGTGCTCCAATTGATTATAAACCGCAATCGTATTGCTCGTTTCAATGTGGTTCTTCGCGAACATTTAAAATCAATAAGTGAAAACCGGGTTTGTAAAATCACGCGAAACGCGGCTCTCCACTCCCAATATACTTAACATGTAATAGTACTTCTATTCATTCTATTTACTACTAATGTCACGTACGATTTGGATTTAAATTTGACTGTAAAATCAAATTTTTTTTAAGCACGTTTATACTTTTTTTTTTGGTTTACACAAAATATTGATACCGATTGAATGTTTCGGTCACTTTCGCAGTACTTTTTTTTTAAAGTATTGGTATATAATTATAATTATATTTTAATATTTATTATTTTTTTTATCAACAAAATTTTTAACCATTGTTTTCGTAATAGATAAACTGCAAATAGATTTTACTTTAATATTCAATATATTTATTATATTTGTTCGATACATGTGTCTCTTTTTGTTGATCAGATATTTAAATAATATTATGATAATATTGAAAAGCATTTAGAGAAACTGGTAATAGTTAGTTATTTTAGAACTACGCAGTTGAAATGTATTTTATGTGTGGGGTGTTCTACTGGTTTTCGATTTAAAATAAACAGTTGTCAAAATACTATTAGTCTCTCATGACGTCAACCGCATACCTACATATAACTATAATATTATATACATAATAATTACATCGTATTTCTTTCACTAGGTACTTTTATTATAGAAATAATGAATTCGTCATAATTTGTTTAGCGTGGTAGAAAACTTGTTTAAATTATATCATTTCTCTTTTAATCAATATATGACCAAACTGTTTGTTTGTGTAGACTATGCCAATACGTATAAATAAATTTAATATACATTTAATAACTTGTAGTGGCGCCATATTACGATGTATGAATTGTTGTAACAAATGCTAATACAAAACTTAAAATAGTGTTAACCGTCCACTGTCCTATGCGTAATAAGCGGAAGACCGCTTGCAAAATATTAAACATATTAAAATATATAAATCAATAAATTGTAAATCCGTTATGCTGTGTCGTATCGGCGATGGTTACTTATATTATGGCTATATATTATTACACCTGTTTATTATACGCGTACCTAGCTTGACAGTTGTTAACTGCAATGCATAAAGGTAGACAGGGCGGAAATAGTGCCAGAAGATTATGTGTTTGGCGCCAGGGAATTAAGTATTTGAGGATTACCAGATATTTATGTTCCATGTCAAAAAAAAAAATGGAAAATATTTTCTATACAATATCTGCAAACCAAACATAATTACATTGGAAGACGTAAGATACCTTATTTTATATAACTGTGTAATCGTGTAATGAACATTATTTATGTACTACAGAGAATTAAATTGCACTTTTCTTGGGAAAATGAACATCGTGAACAGTCCTAATTTTCCGGCTGGCCTATCTAGTCTAGTGGTCCTAAAGATATCTACTATATAATCGCTAATATGTTTTATGATATTTGTGTGAAATAGAATACCTAACTGCATTTTTATTAACAGAATTTTCATTTTATATACGAATAATAAATATCTAGTGGCGACGACTTTAAAAAGTAAAATGTATTCGATGACGTTCCTATGAATGTGTTTGTAATTTGTATTGTTATGTAAACAAGTTGAATAAATATAATTTTCAAGGGGATAGTGTGATAGTGTATATTTTAATATGAATAATTTATAATCGGTGACTATATTATGTACAATGTTTACTATATCCTATTATATATTTATACTTTTATGATTTCTCGTTGATACTGGACAAGCGTAAAAGTTCCATTTCGGTTATTCATTTATTTTTTAAATTTAAAATGACCGCTTTTCAAGCACCTACCTAGTGTGGTTTTTTTTAGTCTCCCGGTATGCAAATGATACGAGAATCTGATAGTATAATTTTCGTTGAAATTCCAACGAACACAATAACTACATACAATTCCACCGGTTGCCACGCCGAGCCGATTTCACCGCCCACATGTCTTCGTACACAATAATATAGGTGCAATATGTTTTTGACCGTGCGCACCCACGCGCTGAACGTCATAATATTTGAAATATTGGAAGAAAAAAAGCTATCATTGTTCACCATCATCATCGAGGTTTGCGTCAGTATAATGAATGTTCCATTATAAAAATAAATCCATTTTTTATCTTGTTATTAAGTCCCGGCAGCACCTAATAATTATGTGGGATCTGTTCAGTAATTTTACACCGTGGTAGTTGCAAGTTACTGGCAGAATATACAAAGGGTCTTCTTCCTAAATTTTTATAAAGAAACGAAACATTGGTCGCTAAAATACACGAACTATAAATATATTTTATTTTTTTTCTATGTATTATTACGTTACGGTGCATATTTAACCTTTAATATTTTATCATATTAAATAAAATAATTATAATTTAATTACTAGAGTTAAATGTGGTTAAATATTAGTACAAATATTAAAAAAATTATGACTGGGCTCTTACCGGAAAGCTAATGTAAGTACTTATGAAAATAGCAAAAATTAAAAATTGAAAAGTTAATTTAAGATGAAATATATTATTTACGAGTGAGTTAAGACGTAAAATACAATACATATTATATAGAATATATAATATGAATAAACATTTTGTAGGCAAATTATATAATACATATATTTAGTTGAAGTATACACATATTTTTTAATTATATATGAAATAAGAATAACTATATTCCAATTTAATTTATCATCGGGGATCCTATTTAGAGTCTTTAAATCAACATGCATGTATGTTATTAAAGTTTTTTTTTGTATCAATGAATGGCATTTTGTTATTATCTCTTAGTGTTGTATTTTTAATGTTAAAAGAATTTATTTTATAGATAAAGAATATTAGCTAGTTTTTTGTATAATTGTCAATTTCATAAACCCGTAATAATTTGAATTACTATGTTGAAAGATTATTGTGCGTAATTGATTGAAAAAAACATGAAATTAAAATATATTGTGTATGAATTTGGTCAGCAGTCCTGTCGCTAGCCCGTAGTTATTGCATACATATTTTTTTAATATATATAAAATATATCATATTATTTTCTTTTTTGGAAAAAACCGTCTATTGAAATAAATGATTAATGCAGTCAAATGGTTTTCGGCACAATATGATATTATTAGTACATACACATTTGCGGATATTAACGTAATAATGGATTACGATAACCCTTAACGCATACTATATAAGTGAATCGTGTACAAATATAATATGTATGCATAATGTATGTTACATTTTCTATTAGGCAATTATATATTATTATATGGCCGAGTCGAACGAAACGCGCATACATTAAGCTGCCATCACGTCTTACCCTGCCGCGTAATACTTCACTTTGCGAAATGATAATAATGCAATGAGTAATTACACACTTGAAATCACACCGCACTAGTGTCATCATCATAATAATAACATACACAATAATATACAGGGTAATTTTTCTCGTCGCGTACCGAACAGTATCTGATCAGAAGTATTTCAATTTTTTTTTAGTTATTCAAATATACAATGTTACATAACTCTACACGTTTTTTTATAATTTCATTTTAATATTTTTTCCCCCCAAAAGTGAAAAACAAAAATAAAAACGATAATAAAATCGCGTTTAATGGGATTTATATAATGCCGGGTTAAAGATAAAATATCGACCCGGTACATTATAAATATGTTTAAATATATATATATATATATAATATCGTATAACGCGCGCGGACTCCTCTGACCGAAACGATCACCCGCGGTGTTACGTTCGTATATTATTATTATTTATTATTATATTATAGTGTCCGCGTAGTTTTAAACCGTCGCGGTTGCGCAACGCAAATATTTTCCTCGTTGGAAAACGGGAAACTTCCTCGGCTGCGTTCGACGCACAGATATAGTAATAACATAAATATACGCTTATGTGCGATATCGCCCACCCGTATACGCACAAAAATGAGCGGTGTCTAATCACCGGATCCCGAGATCGCGCAACGGATCGCAAATTTTCGACGGCATTGTTCTCCGAGATTATTATTATTCGGACGGTTTTTTCTTTTCTCATATCCTCTCCACACCATCCGACCGAAATTTCTTTCCACCCCTTCCGCCGTCGCCAATGTGCAGACGTCTCTATATAATATTATATATATATATATATATATATACATTTTATTATCAGCAATCCGTAACGCGGTCCGAGCAGAGTTCTCGCGGTCGCGTGGACGAGATTTTCGCACAATCGAAATGCACCCGAATTACGTAATTATTGGACGATAAAATATTTATATATATAACGCAATGACTACGAGCTGTATCCGAACTGTGCTGCAGTTCACGGATACGTGACGGTGCGCGGCGGTGGATTATCTTATTATTTGACCGGATATCCTATTTTGCCGCAAGTGTTTATTACGACGAATAGCGTATGCAATGTAATAATAATTATCGTCTATCGATCTCGTGGCGGCGGCGACGTTTGAGTGTAATTGTTAGTCCTCGTTTCTCGGACGCGTTTATGGTAATATAATAATATGTAGGATACCCGAACACGTCGTCTAAGACGGTTGTTATATATAGTACATCGTGTTTGTTTTTTTTTTCTTTGTCAACGTTTTGGCGGTGTAACTTGTTTCGGAAATGAGTTCAACCAATCGAATTTATATGTATAATAAATATTAGTGTACGCGTTCACCGTCCTTAATAATAATAATAAACGTCTTGGGGCGAACGTCTGTATACCCGCTGCAGCAGTTGTCTTCAACCGGAATCGCCGTAAACGTTTTACACGTGTTAAAACCGGATGGTCACATAAAATGCAGAATATCCAAGTGCGCGGGCTCCTTATTTTATACCTATTATATTATTATATAGAAAAACACAATGTAATGGAAAATTGAGAACGTTTCACGTGAGTCGTATGCATTATATTATGTATATTATGTTGTATTTATAACAGGCGCAGACTTCTACAGTTTTGCCTTATTGCGCAATTCGTTTACACGCATAGACGAGTAGGTATTTTTCTTATCTTAACACATTATACGTTATTTAAAGGAAAGACGCTTATGGGCTATGTTTGTTTCGAAACTACTGACTCAATTGACATGATGACTTTTATGTTTTTTCAATAAAACAGCTAGCTACATATAGGCAAGGTTAGTTTTATAGATTCATAATATTTATTCATTATTATTATTATTAAATTGTACTTCATAATTATAGGGGAGAAAATGTGTTTTTTATGTTCTGGTTTCCAGCGAGACATTTAGTGATTTGTTTAAGCAGAGTAGTTTGAACTACCTCTTTCTCAGTTTCACATCACTTTCTAGGTAGATATCAATTTTGTAATGGTATCAGACGTGTTCAAATAATTTAAGTTGTTTTCGATCTGCGAACAGTGCATAGCAAGGTTAAATGATATATAAAACAAAATACGTGTTTTTAGTGAAAACGACGTTGATTGCGTAAATTCATATAGGTGCAGGAATTTAAAATCGTGCGGTGCAGTCATGTTATATTCAGCTACAGTTATATTCGGCTATAAGACTGCACTGGGACGACTTCTATCGAAAAAGAAATTGCAGCTTCAGAGGGAAAAATGTTGATTGCAAAGTTTAGATTAGATAAATGCATCTATCGATGACGTTCGTGTATATATAATGTATATATTTAAAATAAATGTAGTTATTTTTCAGGTTCATAATACACAACACATACACATACACACACCACACGCCGGGTGGGGTCAACGTTTGGTCCGTCTCCCGCGAACTGTGTTTAATTTTACGATTGCCGTCACGGTCGCGTATATGCAAATCGGCTGTGGTGTCGTATTTTTCGAAATTCTTGCGCGTTAACCAACAACAGTAATTTTTTTTACTGTTCTGCTGGTATAATAGCAATAACAGCAGCAGCAGCAGCAGCAGCAGTTTTCTATATCGGTTTACGATGATGATAATAATAATAATACTAACAGTGGTTAGTCGGCGTTAGATGCAGAGTGGTAATAAAGTGAGTTGGTATACATATCACTACGCTGCGACGATAACGTGTGAAATTCGGAATGCCGGTTCGTGGTTTTAGCGGTTGTGCCAAGGACGCCCTTGGGGATAGTCTTCCGCGCGCGCGGAAACAGCTGCCGCCGCGCACTGACCCCGATTTACAACGGCCACCGCCGTAACTTACCGTAAGTGTCCCAGTTTATCTCGCAGCCGGTTTATATTTTGTATCGTCCGTCCGTCAGTCTTCATTTCGTTTCGCGTTTATCGCTATTATAATATCGTTGCCTTCCACGCAAGCCTAGTAAAAACTCTCTTCAATTACATCTATATATATATATATATATATATATATATATATATACGACGGATATTGTTATGCACGCACATATTAAGTACCTACATAACTGTATACCACCATCTGCAACGGAAAATCTGTTGTCGGTACCTATATAAATTATAACCAGCTCCGTTTGTTATCGTAAATACTACGCGCGTTACGTTACGTATTATTATAACGACGTTCGCCATATACGATATAATATCATATACGAGCGTACCGATACATATATATATATATATATATATATTGCCCACCGATAGGCATTTTACGGTTTGTTCGTTTGCCCGAAAATCGACCATTTCCGTTTCTCGTACATAACGTATCGTTCGGTTTTCGGTCCGACAATGACCCCCGGAGCACGCGACGTCATAATATAGCGAATTGTGCGTCTTGTGTATACATGTATATAAACGTGGTCTTCTTATACCGGAACTGCGGTTTTCCGCCACGACCTTGGTCTTCCGCGATGTTATAATGTATATAATACATATGCATTTATTATATGTACAAATATGCGAAATACATTCCAATAAACCTACAGAATTCTAGTAATTCTTTTTTTTTTTTAATATTTTATAATAATTGTGTATATTAATTCAAAAATATAATAATTTAATTTTCTACAAGTACCTAGGTACGTGTTTAATATTTATGGATCATATATTTTTATTAAGGATGTGAATTATTATATGCACGAAAACCCATAAAAAATGAAGTATATTCCAAACATGTACGAAAATATCAAAATTAAAAATATAAAAACTTATCAAATTTTATTAAGAAGAAAAACCTATATTTTTAATTTTGTATTTTAATTAGTAAACAAAAACTAAATAGTAATTCATCAAACTATGTGAGTAAACAAAGTTAATTGACGAAAATTATTGAAAACATCAAAAAAAGAAATTACCTAAAAAGTACAATAGACATCGAAAAGTGAAAACAAATATAAAATAAAAGTTTAAAATGTTTACCTTATTCAAACATTGTTTTAGTAATATTTTTTTTCAAAAGCTAAAAAGAATGCATTTTTTTAGAAATATACAGGCCTTGTTATAATGAGATAATGATATAATAATTAGATATATAATATGATAAAATACCAAAATATTGGTAAAATTGTTTAACTTTAAAATTGAATCAATGGTATTGCACTTATTTTCTATAAAATGCTTCTTATACATGAATAGTTACATCAATATTCTTAACAATTAACTATGTTACATATAGGTACTAAGGTACGACGTGCTATATTATGTCTTTATGTACCTAATTAACTGTTCATACCTGATATTTGATAATCGGACGATTTGGCCGTGTAAGGATTAATATATATATATTGTTTTATTAATGAAAATATATTGGTTTTCGTGGTCTATGATGACTTAAATGGATAAACTTATCAATCGGGTATTATTTGTTCCGTTATAGAAGACACTTAAGAGTCTTGGCAGTATTATACTATTTATATATGGTCGTGTAGCAATTTGATTTTTTTCTTTGCTTTCATTCATGTTAACGTCGACGTTAGAGTAATGTATAAATAATATATATTGTACAAGATATATGGTGCATGAAATGAAAAAGTAATTTTTTTCTAATACGAATAGTAGGTAGAGTGGAAGATTTCATTATCTGCAAGCATTTCAAATAGGTCATATAAAGTAGAATTAGGTATATTATACTATTTTATTGTGTTTTTTTCACATTTTTTTACCTACCTACAACATCGCTGCACACTCTTGCATTCAATAAGCCTGTCATTAAAATGATATATATAATAAATTATAGTAAACCTAATACAAACAATAAATGTATACACTATAACATAATAGGTAGGTATATTTAAAAAAAAACACCAAATTATATATAGAACGAAATAACATTGTGTTTTTTTATAATTTTTGATTATAATGTTATTTATTCAATAAATATGTTATAATAATATATATATTAAATTTAACTATCATTTGTAACTGTAACACTCAATATATCGTTTGTGACTTGTGAGACTTTATCAAGCAACGTCCATGACAATTCTGTACGATTTATATAGTATACATACTTGTATAATTATAAAATTATATTTTATTTATAGAACTAAAAAAATATCGAAATAAATTAGGAAATTGGAACTTAAAATATATATCTATATTATGTATTTTATATATTTGATATAAAAACATAGTCTACTATTTTAATTTTTTATTACACAAGCAATTATAATTCTTTTGTTTATATTTATATTTATTTAGTTATGTCAGGTTCCTATAAATGATTTTTTTCAATTAACAAAATAATATAAAGTATTTAACTACAATGCAAATGTATAAAAAAAATTTTAAAAATGTTTCAATGTTACTAAACTTATCGTCTATAGTGTCTAATGTCTACTTACAAATGCATTCAGAAGTGATATGCTTATTATTTTTTAGTTATTACTTAACATTCCATGGTGTAGCGTGAACTATGAAATCTTAAGATGATAAATTTTAATATTCTATTATAATAATGTTAATCTTTCTTAATTTAAAATAGAATATAGATATATATCTAAGTATTTGTTTAAAGAAATTTAAATTCCAGTTTTTAATCTGAATAAATCATTAGTTTATAATTATATTATTTAAATTCGTAAACCACACTATTGCATTTAAGCATTTATACTTAATTCAGTTGGTTTGAACAATTTCAATGCAAATATATCTAAACACAAAATTGATTAAAAAAATCAATTTGAAAATATTTTAATAAATAATAATTGTAGAAATAAGAATGTAATTGTTATAATTGTATTGTCAAATCATTGAATGGAAACGTATTGTTGTATTGTTAAAGACGTACTGATTGTAGGTACCTACTTACTGATACATCGAAAGTGTATACGTCACTAATTGTAATAGTTTATTTTATTATTAGAGGAGGTAAAATAATGTATATTAAATAATTATTGATTAAAAAATACATTAGATAATATTTATGTGTATTAGATAGTTATATTGTAAATGTGCGTTATAATAAAGTTATTAATCTATTATATATACAATATATATTACACATGTATACTTATAAACAAATAATTGTTTTCTTATAAAAACAAATCAGTTTATTATAATGCAATATAATTTTATAATATATTTTATTATTTTAAATTATAAAATATTATAGTAATAGGCATTTTTTTGAGGGGAGGGGGGTAATTTAAGACTTTGACAAATAAGGTAATTAGCCTGAGGAACTGTGGGGAGGGTACTGTAGGGTTTTTAACATGTGTGTGTATGTGTAGCAACGTTTTTAATACTACAAAACCCGGATAGTCACCCATCCAGGTACTAGTAGTAGCCGGCGTTGCTTACTCTGTCACAGAACACGACTGGTAGCAGCCAACGCGTCGCACTAAGCCACAATAGGTATTTGTATTTAACGTAATATAGCTATTACATAGCAAATAGCTTTTACAATATTATTAAATTTAGTTATAAAGACTACATCAAATATCAGTAAAAAAAATAATACTTATATAGAATGAATAAAAATATTTTTTTCGGTTTAAGTTTTAACGAATGAAGTAATATTATAATTTATTATTTAACTATGTTAATTAACATTCCAATAATTTAATTTTTGGTTGTGAAATTTATATTCATAATACTATTTATATTTCAAACTAAGGTGTTATAAATAACATAATGAGTAAGTACGCGTATTAACTCACTTAACTCTTACATATCTAGATAAATCATATATGTTTAAGTTTGATAAAAATAAGTAGAAAATAAAAATATACGTAACTTGTCAACGAGTGAGTGTTAATGTAAAATAGAAACTAAATTTATAGTGTTAAATGGATCGTTTAATGACATTGCATTATGCATAGATGTTTGACAGATGGTTTCTTTTTTTGTTTTAAATTTATTTAATTGAATGACACTAAAGCAAAAAACATAAAACTTACAATTAGATTACGAAATATGCATCACAACGAAATATTTCTTCGTTATATATAATTATCTGTATATAGTAATAATGATTTGAATCTATTGTGACTTGCTATATTTATTTGATGAGAACTTTTCGATTGGAATCGAAGTTATTTACATACAGTTCAATATCCTATATGACGCAGTATAATACCTATCCAGTATCCATTATGTAGTGATTTACGGCTATATTATATTATTTTAATGCGTCATGATATATTTTATAGGCAAATGGATATCAAAACCTATATTTAGTTGATATTATATTATTTATACTATATATACTTAATTATTATGACTTTAAGTTGCTATTATGGTAATAAATTATAAACTATACTATTATTAACATATTATATTTTTCTGGTTTTATTAAAATATACACTATTTGTACAAAAAAAAAAAATTACAAATAGAACCTACCCATAAACGTACCAGTCGAGACAACACCAGAAATAAATTTGAATAACTTTAAAATTATATCAACATTTTCGAAATTTTTTACATCCTAGTTTTTGCTAGGTTAGGTGTTTATCAAATGATTATTAGTTTGGTAACATATACTGGTTATATATTTACCAGTGGTTGTTATTATTGCAGTAATGCAATAGGTATATAATGTTTTATTTTTGTTATTATCATACCTATGGACATAGTATTGTGTAAAGTTTACAAAGTATTCAAACAATATAGTTGTTAACTACGGTTATTATAAAATATAAATACAAAATATTTGTTATAATTATATACATTAAATACAATACTAATAATAATAGTTTAACCCTTTATAGGGTAGAGGGAAATAATTTCCCATTAATGAAAAAAAATTGTAATTTGTTATATGTAGAACTGTAAAATACAATATGCATATGGAAAAATTAGTAATTTTTTTCTGTATTTAGTCATAACTTTATATTGCATACAACGCAATCTGTTTTTAAAATATAGGTTTACAAGTAAACTAGTGGGAAATTAT
>JACXSJ010003987.1:0-16865 GCA_014851325.1 Pentalonia nigronervosa
TGGGATTTTATACTGACTGCAGATAAACGATACATAAAAAAAAATAATTAAATGACTTAGTAACTACTAAGTTTATTAAGTAACATAAATAATACAAAATAGTTAATGGGTTTAAAACATTAAAATTTATAATATAAATATTTATTATCATAATGGTATCAAGTATTGAAATATATTATGATATGAGTCGTCAGCTGATATTCATATTTAACAAAATGGCAGCGCCCATGAGATCAAGGCCATGTCCTGAATTTTTTCGAATAACATTAGAAATTGTGAGAGTGTCGTATCCCTGGCGGTATCGTACCTAAATTTTTCCCACTCTACCACCTAGTCGACGCCATAAATTCCCCTACTCAGTACGCAGCGACCGGTGGCTAATTCCACAGCCGCCGCAGCTTAGCAGTAAACGGTGGTTGTATACACCGGCTTAAGTAACACACTATGAAAAAAATAATACCTGGTGTTAGGCGTACCTATTGTGTATACAAAAACAATACAAATAATATGTATTTAACATCAATATTTTATTTATGCATTTATGTAGTTATTCTAACAAAAATTAGTAATTGTACATTACATTATACTTTAATATGCATTAAGAAAAAAAAACAAAAACAAATATAAAAATACAAAATTAAAATAATTTAAATAGGCACAAGAAATCAATCTGAGTCTAAATCCAAAGAACTTGTATCACCTGTTCCTATGGTAAGGATATGACGTTGTTCTTCGTCGGGTTGTCCGTCCATTACTTCATCACTTAAATGTTCAAGGTTCAAAAACTTGTCTTCCTCCTTTGTGACATGTCCGACAAAATTGGTCCACATTTCTGGTGTTACATGTTCCACCCCTTTTTTTAGTAGCTCAAGTACGTCCTTTATTTTAAATGTGTTGTTGTGTGTCCGGACATAACTTTTTACCGATGACCACGCGAGCTCTATAGGATTTAGCACGCAATGGTATGGCGGTAATCGCAATACGAGTTTTTTATTGTCTTTCGCGTATTCGTCAATGACGTATTTGCCGTATGTATCTTTTAATTGTTTCACTTCTTTCATTAAATCATTTTTACACATCGGATGGATAACAAACTCACCTCTAGTTTCAAGCCAATCCACGATTTCTTGTTTTTTCCAAGACATGTTTGGTATTTTACATTTCTTCACCGAGTGATACAAGGCATTGTCCATCACAATTATGGCATTTTCTTTTAATAACGGCAGAATACGTACAAACCATTCATAGAATGTATCCCCATTCATCTCGTCGTGGTAGTCTGATGAATTTGTTTTCGATTCAAAACATAAAAGGCCCCCCGGGACAAAGCCATCTGTCGACTCGATGTGTAAAACGATGAGACGCTTACCTTTCCCGGAGGGTTCCTTTTGTCGACCCACTTTCTACTATGTGTTTCGCCAGCGTTGACCCATGTCTCATCTAAATAGTATATCGGTCTGTTTTGTGCTCTGTGATGCTTTATTTTGGTTAAAAAACTTCGGCGCCAAGTTATTAAATCTTCTCTTTCGAGAAGTGCACTATTACAATTTTTTTTTCACGTATTCAAATTGTAAATCTTTTAACACTGCCTGGAATGACGTACGTTTCATATTAAATATGCAATGCACATTTAAAATGGTGGACGTCGAAAGGCTAACAAATGAGACATTGGATTCGGTAACGAAAAGTGATTGGGAGAAATGTGTTCAACACGCTAAGAAGATCCAAGATAAAGATAATGAGAAGGAGATTTTGAGAGTTTGATGGAACCAATCATTCTAACATCAGATGACAGCGATTTCGGTAGTGACGAAGACAGTAAAAACAACATTGAAAGTATAGATTAAAAGTTGTTATGTTATTATGTATTATTATTATGTTATCTTGTATTTTATTTAACTATTAATAATATTTGTAAATTTTTCTTCACATAATTTGTATTATAATTTATTTATTCGTGTATTATAAAAAAATTAAAATTAATTATCCTTATAAAATAATAGGATAATATTTTTAAAAAAGCGGGCTTTTTGTTTAATAGTTTGATAACCACTTTACAAAAACTGCCGCTTGGAACATGACGAGCAGCGCTCATTTTTCGTGCTCCCGACTATACACACTAATGACCGATGGGAAGTCCCCACCGATCATAACATGATTCTTATGTACTACGTGTGCCGTGTATAAATGCTGAATATGCAACACCTCTTTTCTTATATAAAAAATATATATATATATATATATATATATAATTATTTAGTATAATAGTTAATTGCTATGTTAGTATTTTTTATACAAGTATTATAAAATATAATTGAGTAAATGATATTAATCATAATCACTCGGGGAATATCGCTGAGGTGGTTTTTCAGATCTAATTGGTCTGGGTGTTTTATTTATTATTATTGGATTTGGATTTTGATCTGTACATAATTGAACGTTTTCAGAGTTTTCATTTATTTTACTAGCTGGTGTAAGTACAATAGAATCACTTAAAGGTGTAAACGATTTATCAATGAGTAATTGATCATTATGTATTTTCCATATTGTCCCGTCATTAAGTTCTACCTCATGCATAATATTACCAATGTTTTTGATAATTTTACCCTTTTTCCATTTACTTTCGTTATTACTATAATCTTTGGCTAAAACGTTATCACCTACATCAAACGATATTGTCCTATTATCACCATTGTTTATTTGTGATATTTGTCGTTCAATGACCACTTCACTTGTATTCGGTAGTAATGTGTCAAATTGTAGACGAGTCGAATGGCCAAACATTAACCGAGCCGGCGTTTCTCATATTGTAGAATGAGTGTGTTACGATACATCAAAAGAAATTTATTTAATTGTGATTGTGTTGTCGAACATTTTTTAATGAAGTTTTTAATTATTTTAACTGCTGATTCAGCACAACCGTTTGATTGTGGATGAAATGGTGCCCCTGTCATATGTCTTATACCTAGATTTTTGCAATACGATTGAAATTTAAAACCTGTAAAACATTTTGCACCATCTGATGTAATTGTTTTTGGAATACCGAATCGAGCTATCGTTTCCGACAATTTGTTTATGACAATTTCTGCTGTCATATTGTTTACTGGAAATACTTCTAACCATTTTGTAGTTGCATCAACTAGTATCAAAAAGTATTTATTTTGAAAAGGTCCAAGAAAATCACAATGCACTCTGGTCCATGGTTTTTCTGGCCATTTCCAGGGGCACATAATAGATTTTGGCGGATTTTGTCTTACATTAAGACAGTTTTCGCAATTGTGTGTAATATTTTCAATTTCTTTATCCATTCCTGGCCACCAAAAATATGATCGAGCTAAACTTTTCATACTGGAGGAACCCATATGACCTGAATGAAGTTCATTTAATATTACATTTCGAAATTTAGCTGGTATGATAACACGATAACCCCATAATAAGCATCCTTGTTCTACCGAAAGTTAAGGTTTTCGTGAATTGTACGACTTTAGTTCCGAGTTATTAGAAAAATCACTGTTCCATTCCCCCGTTATGACTGCATTAATACTTTAGCAAGAATTATGTCTCTAGTTGTTTCAATTTTTATTTTCGACCAATTCAATGTGAATTGTTGGATTGTTTGGATTGTTCGTGAATAAAATTAAGAGCAATGCATTTTTCATTTTGATTTTCGATCGTGGATTTTGAAATTTTCAATCGTGATAAGAAATCGGCTATATTATTTTCATATTTTATATATTTTATTTCGAAATCAAATGATGATAAAACATAAGCCCATCGTTGTAATCGATTCGCAGCGTAGATTGGGATACCTTTTTTATCGCCAAAAATATATATTAACGGTTTATGATCTGTTTCTAATAGAAAATGCCTGCCATATAAGTAATCATAAAATTTTGTAACGCCGTAAATAATTGCTAAGGCTTCCTTTTCAATTTGTGGAAATTTGAGCTCTGACTCGGACAACACTCTTGATATATAAGCTATGGGCTTTTCTGTACGATCTGCGTAATGTGCGAAAGTACAGCACCTAATGCATACGATGATGCGTCGACCACTAGTTTAATGGGAATTTTATGATCGTAGTATGCTAATACGGGTTTTGAAATTAAAATTTGTTTGATTTTATTAAATGCTTGGTCACATTTTGGTGTCCAATTCCATGTATTTCCATTGCGTAAAGCATGTACAGTGGTTTTAAAATATTTGTAGCGTATATAATATAATTCATACGTGTGCCGTGTGGCGTACATAAATGCTGAACATGCAATAACAACCTTAATGCTATTGCTTAAGGGCAATAAGCCGCTCGACCAACCTTCGTCATACAGGCTAATATGTCTAATAAATAGCACTTCTTCGAACGCATAATTTAGGGGAGACTTGAAACATACCTGGAGAGTCAAGGCGACCTGAACGAGTGGCAATTCGGCTTCCGTAGAGGGAGGTCTACAGTCGATGCAATACATAGGGTTATGGAAACAGTGGAATCGAAAGGCACGGGACCTTTACGCCGCAGAGAGCTATGTGTACTTGTAGCACTCGATGTAGCAAACGCTTTTAATTCGGCAAGGTGGGACAAGATAAGCGAAGCGCTAGGTAAGAAGTGAGTCCCTAGATATCTGCACCTGACTATACTCAGTTACCTGAGTAACCGGTCTCTAATCTTCGGTGAAGCACAGAACAGAGAGATTACTTGCGGTGTTCCACAAGGATCGGTCATCGGGCCGATCTTGTGGAACATAATGTACGACGATCTGTTGGACACCGATCTAGGAAGTAATAGCCCTGTATACAGCTCAGCCTCGCTAGTGGCTTTTGTGGACGATGTAGCGGTATTAGTAACAGGCCATAACAAAAACTGGTTGGAAGAAGCGGCGAACGAAGCGCTATCGGCAGTTGCTGGATGAATAAAAAGTAACGGGCTCACACTATCGGCACATAAGACAGAAGCCGTGATGCTCACTACAAAGAGAGGCTATGAGACTCCCACGTTGATGGTTGAAAGAGTCAAGATTCAGCTGAAAGGCAGCCTAAAATACCTTGGGGTATCGATGTGTCGCAAGCTGGGATTTAGACAGCATATCGAAACAGCTTCAGTGAAGGCTGGCGCGACTGCCGAAGCACTCGGAATGATCCTCCCCAATGTCGGTGGAGCGAGGGAGAAGAAAAGGAGGCTGTTGGTCACGATGGTTACGAATCAATTACTATACGCAGCACCCATTTGGGCAGACGCGCTGAAATACGCCCACAACGTCGAGAAACTCTTGGAGCCACAAAGGAAAGTAGCCTTAAGATGCATAATGGCGTACAGAACTATTTCAATGGCGGCAGCGCTTGTTGTGAGTGGGTTGATGATAGTTGATGAAATCAAACTATGGATTACCCAGAGGTTTGGCAGTTGCGACTTCCACTTGACCCAGATGCTCACCGGGCATGGGTACTTCGGTGAGTATCTGGCGAGGTTCAAAAAACGTCAAAGCTCAGTGTGTGGACTGCGAAGTAGCAGTAGACGACACGGAGCATAGTCTGTTCGTCTGATCGATCGATTTTCAGCGTGCAATTAAGTTATTAAGTGTACATATTATTGAGTTTTTTCTCAAGCCGTGAAATTGTTTTGATTTATTGTCCCATATAAGAAAAGTATAAGAGCTAAACGTTAAGCAACTTAAATAACTGTTGAATAATTGAGAAAAGAATCGTTTGATAATTTTTTCTTTTGGTTCAGGTATTATTTCTATAATTCAAACAAAATCGAACCACCGATTGCAAATACATAATTAAAGAAATATTTGGTCAGCTTACATTTTAAGGAATAAAATCTAGAAAACATTTTTTCTTAAATAGTTTTAAACTTTTTAAAAACGTATCAATAAATATAATTAAATAAAAATCACAAACACCTTCCAAAACCATCCAATTTTGAGGAGTTATATCTCATCAACAGATAAACAAAAAATAAAAATTTGATCGTTATAATTTATATGAAAAAAAGCTTTACTAAATTATGACATTTTTAGTATGGGTTGCATTTGAAAATCAAAAGTTATTGGTGGTTAACCTAATAATATTAGGGTGAAAAAAATTAAACAATTATATAATTGAAGCGCTCGACCGAACAACGGGACAAGCGCCAGTCTCGGCATTATTGCGTTTATCGGTGGAATAACAGGGCACGGGTATAATTTATTGTATATGTTAACTATCGCATTGAAATTACAAAGAAATAGATTAAAAGGCAATATTAAGTTAAGTTTTAAGTCGTGGAACAACGTGACACGTGTCAAATTGTATCATCTATTTATATGGTACCTAGTTATCTTATTGTTGCGTGCAGAAATCGTGTTATTACTATCAACGTTTTATATTTATATAAACATAATAATCCATTATATCTCTCGCATACTTCGTGTTAACACAATTTACACAGAAGTCATACCTATCTCAGAAGAGAAGAAGAAAGACTTAATTGATATGTGCGATTATTTGCCACAAGAAAAAAAACAATTTTATCAGGACTTACTAAACTTTTGATGGTTTATTATTTATATAAGTTTAAATCAAAAAGATAAAAAATATTTTACATGACAGTTTCATTTTGTATACTTAATTTTGTTTATTATATTTTGTCCGATTAGTAGACTCAATGGATATTATTACATTAAGGTAAGTTGATTAAGAGACGGATGGAACAACGAGCTACGTGCAATGTTCAACCAACACGGACAGAAATGGTCCGTAATATTTTAAACGCGTCTATTGTAAAATGCGCTCAGTGGCGCTTGTCTCGTTGTTCGGCCGAGCGCTTCAATTATAGAATAGTATAGATCTAAAATTTTGAAAAAAAAAATTGGAAAAAGTGAATACTTTTTGAGATAATGAGTGTTAAAAAAACTAGTTTAAAAATGCTCTCTTTTAAGTCTTTTAAAATATACAAGTTAGTATTTATAAACATTCCTAGAAACACATTATCACAGAATTATCAATAACGTAATGGTTAATATTATAACGCTTAGAAAATGGTAATATAAATGTTTGGTGATCATTTCGAGTAATCACATTTATTTGTTTTTGAGTAACACTAAAAAAAAAATCAACATTGTCAAAAACTAATTTTGTATTAACTTTTTTGTTTTTCCCTGTTATTTTAAAAAGTACAGAAAATTTTCAACTTTGTCATTTTGACCTTTCTAAGATACCAACCAGATTCAATTTGCTATCAGAAACTATGCTCAAAGTTGAAGATTGAAGCAATTTCTGTACTACAAATTTTATATTACACACACAAAAAAACACCTATCATAGTAAAATGCTTTCAATTTGAAATAAAAATATATTGTCTTCACTGATGAAAATTATATTTGACTTTTTTCTTTATAAATATAATGTACATTATATTTATAAATTCTAATCAGTACATTTTATAAATTTAATTTCTATACAGATTATGTATCCTACAGTAGATAATTCTTGGAAACTAACCCATTTTTCTTTAATAAAAAAAAAATAATTTTATGATTCTTTTTTAGTTTTTCTGTATATTTACCAAGTTGATTCCATATTCCAAGAGCCATTGTTAGGGCTATTACACGATGCCAATTTTTTTTTCTTTGATAGTACAGTTGCTTTTATTTTATATTGGAACATTGGGTTTCTGTGTAATTTCGTAAACTATATCATATTTGCCATGGTTGTCCTTTATTATTCGTTCAATATTATAAAACTTACTAGCATTCAAATTGCAATTTGTTGGTGACGATTTAGTATCATCCCTGCAGTATAGATTATCCGATGCAACTAAATTCTTGTCCAGTTTTATCCATTCTGGAATTGATTGGGATGAAAGAAAATCACAAATGATATTTTTTTCACAAACTGATTTCTTTGTAATCGGTTGGTTTGATTTAGTATAATTTTCAACACCAGTTTTAAAAAAATGATGGATGGATTGCTTGGGACATAGTGTTAAATGGTTAACTTTTATTACTTCGTTTTGTTTTTCGATAACATTATTATTTTGACGGTTTGATTTGTTTGAACATATTGATAAATAGCTATTTTTTTTGGCATCAATTTGATTTAAAAACTGATTTATTTGTACTATTTGTTGATGCTCATCTCTTCTTATCCTTTCCAAAGTTAGCTGTGCTTTTAAAAACTCGCATAAAATAAAATCACCGTATTTTTTTTGATTGTTACCATCATATGAATTTATGATCGATGTACCCGAAGCATTAGTATTATCTATTAATTGGCAAACACAACGATTCGAGTTACATGTGCCATTAATGTTTGATGTATCAGTAGTAATAGACTGTTGACTTTGTAGAATATCAATATGATTTGGTTTTATTAGGTAGTCAATACAGATTTTAATATCATCTATACTTTTTTGCAGTTCCTGTCTATTTTTTATTTCAATATTTGATTGGTTTTTCAAAATAGCGTTTTGTTTGACAGAATTGTTTATTTTACTTAACTGTTCGACATCGGACATTAATTTATCCATTTTCATATAGTTCATATTAATTTTATTCTCCAGTCTGGACAGATTAAACACAATTTCCTTGTTTTCTTTTACTTGGTCAATTTTATATTGAGTCAAGGCTGATTGTATTTTTGTAAAAAAAAATTCTAATTGTCCATCTAAATTGGTCGACTGGTCAATTGACTTGACACTGTACTCAGGTAAATTTTCTTCATTAGTTACTTTATCTTCATGAACAACTTTATTAATAATTTCAGTAAATTTTTTTCTTATTTTAATATTTTGATAAGAATGTTTTTTTTTTATTATAAAACTTTGTTTGTTTTTACGCATTTTCTTATTTTCTTTAGAAACTATTCCCGGTGAAGTATCTTTTTTTGTCGGTATCGTTTTAATTACTATTTCGTTCATATTATTTACAGAATTTGAAGCACTATTTACATTAGTATTGCTTGAATTAATATTTTGTTCAGTTACTTTTTTGGCATTGAGCTTCTTCGCATCAAGTAAGTCAAATAAACAAGTTACCTACAATAACAAAAAAAACGTGAAAACATTTTACTTACAAATTGATTTATATTTACTTTTTTGGTAAGTGATTGTAAATTATTTTCTAGAACTGGTATAATCCTCAGGATATCCTCTATTTTATAATCATTTGTTTCTAAATTTTTTTTATTTTCATTCGTAGACGCGCATTCGTTGTCTTTATCTCGTATCATATTTGTAGTGTTATTGATTAAATTTAAATCTTGTTTATTTTGTAATGCTTGTAATTTTATATGTATCATTTTTACTTTTGCAACTCTTTTTTTTAAATCATTAATAACTGGTTCCTCTTTATGTTTTGATGAAATATTGATTGATTCCTCGTTAACCTTATCTTTGTTAATACTTTCTTCATATTCATTGTTTTTTGTTTTAGTAAACAAGTTAATTACCCACATTTAAACTATTGTATTAAATGTATAATAACAATTTATAAGTACCTATATATTCTACATAGATTGAATGTTTAAATAATTTGGTAGTTTCTATATTTTAAATTTAATACCTAAGTTACATTATAAATATTTATTTTATTGGCATTTACTGATTAGATGTATTAAATTATAATTAGGCCATAGAATATTTTTTTTTATTAAGTTCCCAAGGAAATCAAAAATAAAGCGATTATAAATTGTATACACGTTATTGAATAAATTATTCATATCAGTATATTTAGGGCATGGTAGTATTTCAAATTATTTTTACTGATACCAGATATTTTCGGTGAATCTAGAATAGTCTTTTCAATTCACGAACATTTAATATTTATAAAAAATATATATTATATATTATTATTTTTTTATTACTGCAGCAATAGCATAATATAGCAATGATAAAGTAACATAAATTATAAAATACAAATCTCATATATGTTAATAATAGATGCTATAATATATTATAGTGTATAAAAGTACCAATAAGTACATTTGTAAAAAAAAAAAAGCCTAAGGCCGCGCGCACATTGGATGCGTTTTCGTACGAATTTGATTCGTGCGAACTTGTACGTACACGCACGAACGATAACGACCTATCAAATACTATGTGAGCGCGCAGACTGGGTGCGATTTGTTCGTACATATACGTACGTGTAACTTTGACGTACGAAAACAATCCGAACTTGTTCGGATTTCATTAACGTTCGTACGCCGGCAATGGATAAATTAATAAATTTAATAAAATGGATAACGACAAATTTATTAATTTAATTTACCAACATATGTGTTTGTGGGATCAAAGCGATTCAAGGTATCACTTACGTGACCTTCATCGCAAGGCATGGCGAGAAATATCCGAAGAAATGGAAATACCTGGTAAATACAATTTATTAAATTTATTTAATACTAAATCTTTTAATAATATTAGATAATACTAATTTATTAGATTTTACTAAATACTATACAATTTATTAAAATATATTGTTTATTACGTTGTTATTACAAATTATTACGTTGATTTATGATAAACAGATGGAGTATATGATAATTAATTATTAAATGTACCTATTTTGATAAAAATAGTTTTTAAGTGTTTCCCTGACATAGCGAGCTCTCGATGCGCTTCTATTCTCTCCTGCAGTCATGAATCTATTTCTGTTCTCATTTAGTGGTCGCCGTATTTCCGTAGATAAATCATGAATACCTTCCTTATCAATTATAATATTATGAAATAAACATATACACTTTATTATGACATCCGCACGGTCAGGATTTACCTCAATTGCTTTTAATAACAATCGCCACTTGCTACTCAAAATACCAAAGGCACACTCAACAACTTGCCTTGCATTTGTTAAGCGTTTGTTAAATATTTCTTCTTCTGGGCCCAAATTTTTTTGTGGATAAGGGCGCATTAGATGTTTTTAACGGGTAAGCCTCATCACCAACTAAGAAGTGAGGCAAAGCTATGTTACTTCCAGGTAATACTTTTTCTTGGTTTGCGTTTGCTTTAAAAAAAAACAAAAACAAAACAAAAAAAAACTAAAATATCGTCAGATAGCCACATTGATTGAACCATTTGTCGTAATTGTCACACTTATACAGTTTCACAGCTTTAAGCGACTTCCGGTAGTTCGTTAAGTCACAATTTTTAATCAACAACTTGTCATAGACATAGTTTTGTGAGGTAAATCTCCTATGTGCGTCCGCTGGAATACTCACTATGACTGAAAGACATGTCACAAACATCACACGGATACGGTTTCTCTCCTGTGTGCGTCCGTCAGTTAGCTATTATGACTGAAAGACTTGATACAAACGTCACACGGATACAATTTCTCTCCTGTGTGCGTCCATTGCTGCGACGACAAAACCTAATAGATTTTCTGTCCCACTATGCCTATAGTACCACTGAGAAAATCGTCGAGAAGGTCGTGTGTTCGCGAGTAGTTTCATTTGAATGATATGCGGTCTGAAGGTCGAACAACCACGACTGGCAATATACGACTTTTCCAGAACTTGGATTGACCAACTGAAAAAACCGCCATCCATCAATCTGTCTACTTTCTATCATACCAAAAATGTTTGAATCTATTATATTTAAAAAAAATAACACAGTTGCTTTTGCATGGTTTTAAGTGGTAAAACAACAGCAACAAATTATTTAATGCTCCAAAAACTCATGTTAAATGTATACACAACACGCTTAACCCCCCACACTTGTGGTGGGAATAATCAAATGAATTTAATAATCGAAAAAAATAATAATCGAATAATCGAATTATTAGGAGTTAAAATAAAAATAATCAAATAATCGAATGATTATATAGGGTGAATTATATACGCCGCTAAGTTCGCGACGGCCACTTTTCATGTCGCGGACTATAGTAGTTGAAATAAAAATAATCGAATAATCAAATAAGTTATAAACTAATAAGTAATAACCGAACGATTTATTCGAATGAATTATGATTAACATTTAGATTGCTTGAATGTTTATTTATATAATCGAATAATAACTATAAGTGAGAAATACTAAAATATTAAATATACAAGTCAAAACTATTTATACTTGTTTATAGCTTCCGAATATTGGTTAATATTATTTAGAATTTTAGATGTCTCACATAGTACATGGAAATTCTTAATTTAGTACCAATTGACTGGAATGTAAATGTAAATAACAAATTAAAAAAAAAAAACAAATATATCCATAATGTTATGATTTGTTATTATTTAATATTTATTATTCAATAGTCAATTTGATAGGCATTGAGTAACATGTTACGTAGTATTGAATTTATGACTACACTAACTGCAGATTTTTATATTTATTTTAAACTTTATTGTTTTATTATTAATGTATTAAAAACCTATACCTAATGGCATCTAGTAAAAGATCTATAGTGTGAAAACATTTCAAGAAAACTTCTGATAAATGTGTTATTTACTAAATATGTAAAAGAGAATTTAAATACCACGGTAATACTACTAATTTGAAAGGTACTATTTAAACATTTATTTAGTTATTATAGTTTTATTATTTATTACCTAGTTATTATTTTTTAATATATACATAGTTCAGATATTAAGATACATTTGGAGGTCATATTTTAAATAACAAATTTTAAATTTCGACAAAATTCGTCAAAATCACATTTTGCAAACTATTCTATAGTAGGAAATCCACAAAATGTGCAACTGTTATAACTAAAGCGCTTCATGAATATTTTTTATAATCTGATTAATTTCCTTATATTTTTTTTTCTTTTATCCAAAGAATATTTAAAAAGAATTCATTGAGCACACATTACACCTGTTATAAATAATGAAGAAGAATTAGATTTGAATCTATCAGCCAGATCGTCTACTTCATTTTCTAATAATCCTAAAAATATACATTAAGCTGAACCCTGTTTTTTTCCTGCACCTAAACGTTGTCACCAATTAAAATTATGTGGTTCGACTAAAGGTGAACAATTACTATTAATTGTTTTTTTTTACTTTTTTATTTTATCTGTATAAAATAAAAAAGTCAATAGATGAAAGTTTAATTAAGATGATTGTTACTGACTACCAAGCTCTATCGTTAATTGAGAACAATGGGTTTTTAGAATATTTAAAAAAATTGCAACTTTTATATATGTAGGAAAACATTAATTACAAAATTAATGCCAAACAAATACAACAAGATTGTTACTATAATAAAAAACATGTTGAAAAATACATATTGAGGCGTGACTTTCTAAATATAACCTAAACTATTAACGTAAACTATAAAACGATTATTGAAATATAATTAGAAAACACTTATCTAAAAGTACTATAAAAACTGATGAAATCGGTTTATTTTCTTATACGTTAGTAGCCTTGTTATTAGTGCTAATTCGACTATATTGCCGAAGAATGTTAGATATAAAAATCGAAGAACGTGTTAACATTAAATTTCTTGTTAAATTAAAAAAAAAACTGCAGCGGAATGGTTTCATATGTTATGTAAAGTTTATGATGAAGAATATTTATCAATAGCTCGCGTTTTGTAATAGAAGCTAAGACGTTAAAGACGATGATCGTTCAGAACGTCCTACCATGTCTTCAACAAACGAAAACGTTAAAAAAATCGACAAAATCATTCGGCAAGATCGTCGATAAAGTGTTAGAGCTGTAGCAGAGATGATAAATATTGATAGAGAAAGTATTCATAAAATTTTAGTTGAAAATTTAAATATGAAAAAAGTGTGTGCTAAAATGGTCCCTAAAAATTTGACGATTGATCAAAAATTCATTCGCCAAGAAATTTGTTCAGACACCTTAAAAATCATCAAAGACGATCTATCTTTTATAAATAATATTATTACATATGATGAAATATGGATTTTTATATATGACCCTGAAACTAAAAGGCAATCCATGCATTGGAAGACACCAACTTCCCCAAGAATGAAGAAAACACGAACGAGCAAGTCGAAATTCAAAGCAATGCACATTGTTTTCTTTGACATTAAAGGAAAAATATTTTTGAATGGGTTCCTAGTGGGCAAACAGTTAATCAATATTATTATAAAGAGGAACGTGTTAGAATGAAGCGACCAGATCTGTGAAAAAATGGTTGGGTTTTTCACCAAGACAATGTTCCAGCTTACAGTGCATTTTCAATTCAACGTTTTTTAACTGAAAAAAAAAATTCTATTCTTCGACATCCTCCATACTCACCAAACCTTGCTCCTTGTGATTTCTTCTTATTCCCAAAAATTAAAAGATTATTAAAAGGAACCCATTTTTAAACGGTTGATAACGTAAAAATAAAAATGGCAGAACTTCTAAAAGAGCTGATTGAAAGTGATTGGCAACACTGTTTTCAAGAATGGTAGCGACGTATGCAACAGTGTGTTGATGCTGAGGGAAGGTACTTTGAAGGTGATAATCATTAAATTATAACATTTTAAAAATAAATAACTTTTATTAAAAAAGTCTCGTTATTTTATTGTCATAACCTATTGCTAGTTTGTCAATACAACTGATATATGGTCTTCTGATAATAATATAGCTTATTTAACAGTTACATGTCATTTTATATTTGATGATTGTCTATATTCACCTGTTTTAGCAACTAGAGAAATGTGCGAATAATCTCATACTGACGCCAACATAGCCAATTTGCTTTCAGATATTTTAAATGAATGTGGCATTAAAGATTAAATAGTGACTATAGTCTTGGACAGAGCCGGATTAACATAGGTGCAAAAGGAGCTTTTGCTCCAGAGCGGCAAATTTTTTGGGGCGGCATATAACTTTTGTAATACTAATATTAAATACAGTGCACTTTTTCAATGTTAAATTGAGTAATATTATATTTTAAAATATAAAATTATAAGCTATGGCACTAAATAGTAAAATAATGTGTCAATAATATTATTAGGATCACGATGTAGGTAAAATTTACCTACATCGTGATTAGGATGGACTAGTGCATAGTGTAGATAATCATTATTACAGTGGTAATAAATAATAATCACAGTTTACATAAAATTTTATAAAATTGTGTTATAAATAATGACTTCTGCAGTTTTGTCAAATCGATTTCCTGTGTCACGTCGTTGACTACGTTTGTTATCGTCTTATCTTTGTTATAATACGTGCATGATGCGTCTATTAAATGTAGGTATCTGGTATATATAAAGTAATATAATATATTATATGATCATATTCAAATTATAATGTGTATACTAAAATTTAATTTTATCGACAAAAAGTCGTTGAAAAAACAATTAGAGGAATTAGTGGTTAAAAACTATTTAATAATTGAATTTAATAATACACAGAAAATATATAATTTGAATATTGAACAAATCATGAATGAAATTAATATACATATAAATACAAATATATATGTAAATAAAATAATGTCCATCAGTAGAGAAAGTTATTACATAACAGCCGCATTTTACAATGTAACTTAATTTATTTATTCTTATACCAGTAATAATTCATAACTTCAAATTATCTTCTTCATTGTGTATTTGTTTCAGCTGCCATCCATTTTCAATCCTAAAAACAAAATAAAGAACCAAAATCAAACTAATAAACCTTATATATTCAACCGATTTCAAAAAAAAATTATATTCATTAAAGAATTCATCAACAACATACTTCAAACTCATTTCATAAAATTAACAACCGATACTATAGAAGAAAATTACATCACAGAAATAAAAAATTATAAGAAAACTTTAACAAAATTGCTACAGGTCTTACCAAAAAGAAAATATAAATCATCATTTTCAACAGAAGAAATCCCGGAATTCATCAAAAACAAATACACAGTTGAATCAATTCACTACCGGCCTCCATCTACAACAACAGTTCAAACAAAATTCTCCGAATCTAAGCTAGTTTATTATTCAAAACGTTCAAACATACAACAATTTAAAGACTTATACTACCCTAAATAAAATAAATAAAATATTTAAAACTAAACAATTAAATTTTATTAGTTATGTGGATATTTACATTACTTATTTCAGCTCCAATCTTATCATTTGAACTGGATAGCGTTGAGGAGACGATTACCAATCTCCTATATGATAATATATTACCAATTTCCTGTGTCACGTCGTTGACTACGTTTGTTATCGTCTTATCTTTGTTATAATACGTGCGTCTATTAAATGTAGGTATCTGGTATATATAAAGTAATATAATATATTATATATTATATTTGTAGATATGTATTATTTTTAGAATGATGTCAATAATAATATCTGAATATCTGGATAAAATTACAAATAAATCAGTACTCAGTCATCAGTTAGTGTTGAAAGTTCGCAATTCACGATAATAGTTGTTTAAAGATGAGTGCTAAAAGAATTAAATTAAGTGGCAGTGAATATCGTAAATAGGCAATCGAAAAAAATAAAAAAAATAAAGATGTTATTGAACAATGTCAAAAATTGGACGGTTTTTTTTAAAAAGGTAAACTATTAGATGATTTATAATATATACCTATTTACAGCTGGAAAGTTAGTAAAATTATGTAAAATCAGTACATCATATTAATCAAATAAGGATATAATATTATATTTAATTTTTTTTTAAATTTAAGTTTCATAAAAATAAACTCAAAGAATTTTTTTTATACACGTTTAAATTCAAAATTACAGCTCAGATTACGATTTTTCATCTCATTTTTTTTTTTTTTTTTTTTTTTTGTAGACTTCTCCGCTTAATGTTGAAATTGAAAATGTAAATACTCAAACAATAATAAATGTTGACGAATCGATAGATAATTGTATCGTACAAAGTTGTGATAAAACAGAATCTTTACTTGAAAATGTTGTCAAAAATAATTGTTTAAAGGGCAATAGCAATAATTATGATAAATTATTATTTGAGAGTTC
>JACXSJ010003988.1:0-17093 GCA_014851325.1 Pentalonia nigronervosa
TTTAACCCGTCGTTGGTGACGCTATGAGCATTTCGCTCACATTATTGCTATTTTGTGAACCATTGGCTTAAAATTATTTTGTTCATGTTGATATTATTAATATGCTAATACAAGTTAGTAATGAAGATAATAACGTAAAAATTAGCTAATCTATAAATAAACTGTCCATGTTATTTCCGTCCAATGTCGACAGTACCGTAGAAGAAGAATGTAATATGGACAACTCTTTTTCTGAATGATTGAACGAAAATATTTTAAAAAATAACTTTGTTTTTAAGTTTGTTACAAGTTATAATGTTTTTATTATTTTTTTTTTATAGGTACACATTTAGAATTATACAGTAAAAAATTTTAACAAGTTGATTACAATTTCATTTATTTTTTTCAAAACATGTATTAATATTATGTTTTTTTTTTTAATAAATTGTTTGCAAGTTGATGGGATATTTCAGTACCTAAAAGTTTCTAAATTTAAGTATTTTGTGTTATATTATTTGTTAAAAGTATACAAAGCATAAATGTTAATAAATAAAGTAACAAAATAGTTTTTATTTCTTTCAAGATGGTCTTATTTAATATGTGAGCAAAACGCTAACACGTCACTAACGATGTCAAAATATTAGCGTCACCAACGACGGGTTAAAATTTAAAATTTTATACAAACTTTTTTTTAAATTCTGTGAAATAATTGTATTACATTATATTTATTTATTTCGGGAGCATCAGATTTTAAATAGAAAAAGTGATTTATAAATTAACCTAAACTAGAAACTTACGAGTTCAACTATTTTTTTGAAATTATAATCAAACTTTAAGAAGTGTTCAATTTACTATCGCTTTAAGTAGTTTTTACAATAAAATATATTTAATATCCCGCGACTCATTGACATGTGCATAAGTTAAAAGAAATAATTAATTACATAGACTAATATTCATTTATTACTCATACATTGACACGGCCCAAATGTATATGTCATATAAATTGTGCTTGAATATTTCTCCTTAAAACATGCTTCACTCTAGCCCCCTTAATATAAATATAATTAGGCAAGGATTTATTTATTTTTGATTTTATAAAATCTTGATTTTCTAATGAGGTTTTACAAAGAATTTTTTTTTTATAAAGATTTTAATTTGAATATTGAATGACACAAATATAAAAGAGAAAGATAATTTAATCCAAATAACTCGGCATTACCATTTAACTTGGCTAACTTAAAATCAGAAAAATGTATTGTAATATTTTCATTGCTAGAATATATAATGATATTAAACACATAACATTTTACTGCATGGTATTTAATTATTAAAAGAAACTGTAAAACCTATTTTAGATTTTGAATGGAATGATGATGAGTTTTTATTTGTCGAGCATGAAGCTTGATAATTAAATGATCTAATGAATTAATTGATAATTAAACAGTTCCTCATGGGTTGTTTAAATTGTAGTTCAGAAATATTAAAAGTACATAGGCACATTTTTTTTTTATAAGCATTTTAAATTTAAATTTTGACAAAATTGATCAAAATCACAAAAATTTGATAATTATTTCATGGTTAATTATGTATAAATTATATAATTTTTATAGCTAAAGATTTTAGGTACACATTAGATTTTATTTATTCTACCTACATTATTATTTTTCTTCTAGTCATATTTTATTAACCAAACTAAATTTTTTCTGAGAGAATAATAAATGAAATTAAAACTATTTTAAACTAATAATAATTGATAATAATCAGCAATTCTAGTAAAATTTATTGTTTCTTTCAAATTTACTACAGATAAATTATTTTGCATTAATCAATGAAAAAATAATATTATATTAAAAAAATAATAAAAAATTTAAATACTTCAATACAAGTACAATTAGTTTTCTACTTAAATTAATTATTAATTATGTAACAAAAAAATTGCAAGATTATATAAGTATTTCTAGTTTTATTTATAAATAAAAATTATAAAGTTATAAAAATGTATGAAATAAGTAAAGAAAAAATGAATAAATAGTATTTTTGTTTGTTAATAAGAAATAAGTACATTCTATTAAGTAAAAAAAAAAAAAAAACAATAAAACTGAAAAATCTTACAAATACTCATTGTTTCAAATAAAAAAATTTTAGATTTAACTGGAATTAACTTGTAAGTTTGAATTGCAACATTTATATTATTATATAGTATATCTAAACATTTTTTACCTGTATGGTATGGGAAAATGAAGAGCTAACCAAGGTGGTATCATACATTTTTTAGCAATGATATCATTGAGCCAGTAATCAGTCATGCATTTTTTACCTTCTTCTATTGCCTGGAAAAAATTATAAGGGAAAATTAATGAGGTATCAATAACTTATTTATATAAAAAATCAATATTATTTTTACTCTTTCAACAATATAATGTGTTTGGGTGATACAAATTACATGTGTAACACAAGCTGAATAACACTTTTGAACTGATCCACCATATTTAATAACATTATCCTTGGAAATAATTGTGTTATTGCATATACCATTTTCTTCATGTTGATTGTTAACATCGACAAATAAAAACACACATCCAAAAAGAAATTGTTTGGAAGATACTATGAATTAAAAATAAATGGTATTAGCAACATATTTAAAAGTATATTTTTCTTTAAAGAATATCTATTACTAACACAAAACTATAATTATGTTCAATCGTTTGGATAATAGAAGATAGAATTTGAAAGTGCTTAATTTCAGATTTAAAATGTATGCAATAGTTAAAGTAAATTGACTTTCAATGTATACTTATTTTTAGATCCACATATAAGAAATAATACCATAATTCAATTAATTACCTTTCATTTAGCAATACTTTTAAACAGGGTCGGCATTAGGGGTGGGAGACCTGGGCCTACGCCCAGAGCGCTCATTGAAGAGGGGTGCCTGAATAATATGTTAAAACTGAAAAAATTATAGGAATATAATTCTAATATTCTATTCATTCTATTAATTATTATTTGTTATGGTAAGTATATAATAATTTAGTCCATAGATGATAAATGATTATTATTGTCATTCGTCGTTCATAATTGCTATTTATTTAGAATTTAGATATTAATAGCATCAGATAACGACTGACAGTAACAAGATTTATTGCGATTAACATAATCGATTTTTTTTGTATTATACCACATAATAATATCTTATTATCTTATTTGGTTATTTAGTTGTGTACAGTGTACGTGTCTAGTGCCATGCGTTATTACTAAGCTTTCTACAGTTGTACAATATTGTTTTACACGGTTATAGTTTCTCTGTTTTTCTCTACATCAACTACGATTAAGATTCAAAAGGTATGTTCAAGTTTATTTAATATTGATTTCGTCAGTATCCCAACATATTATTGCAAATAATATTGCAAAACGTAAACATTGTGTTCTTATATTATTGCTGATAATACGACATTGAAAACATTTTAAAATTAAATTATATTAATTTATTATATAATATGTACTAAGATTTTCTTATTCAATAAATTTTTTTTCAATATAAAATATAATTTCATTTCAATCAATTACAATGTACATAATATTTTAGTATTTAGTGTTTATTTATTCAGCATAAATCAATTACATTATTATATAAATTATATTAAAATTATATCAAAGCTGATATGTATATCAACTGAGCTAAGCTTGTAACTGGTATATGAAAAAAAAATACTATTACAGTATAAATTATAAACTACAATAGTTCCAATACATTTCTATCATGATAGAAATAGTTTTATTTTTGTTTTAAATTGAAAAAGAATAGTTATTAGGGACTTAAGAAAATTAAGTTCATTATTAATAATTATTAATTTTTCGAATAATATCGAAAATAGTTTTTTTTTTGTTATTATTTCAATATAGAATTGAATTAAATATCCATTATAATTTAGTTCAACTTACCCCTCTCTAATATATATTTTTATTGTAATCCATATAATACTACAGAATATTTAATTAAAATGGGAAAAAAGCTTTCATTAGCATAAAATAGAAAATGAAAACCAGAGAAAATCACTGCTAAAAAAAGAACAAAATAGCATGAAAAAGTTTATTATACCCATTGATAACAAACTAAAAGAATCTTTATAAAAATTAAAAGAAACTCTTGATTCTGAATTAATTGATAGCAGTACCTACAAACAAAAACTTAATATTGACATAGAAATAAAAGAAATTCAAACACATGATGAACTCTTATTTGACGACAACTTAGATGTTTTAAATGATAATACTGTTTGTGATGTTAGTTAGTTGGAAAATCCAGCCGAGTGGCTATTAGCAATAAATATGAAACGTCATATTATAGATGGAATAGTAATGATTGGTCCAAAAAAAATATTTGAAAATATATCTTATCTGCTAGATAAGCATAAAAGGCATTTTTCTAATTTTCATATATATCATAATTGTGAAAAAGTTAAAAGTCAATGGTTAATTTATTCAACAACTTATGATAAAGTATATTGTTTTTGCTGCAAACTATTCAAGCCAGATAGAAGAACATTGTTAGGAAACTGTGGTTGTAACAATTGAAAGCATATAGGGTCTGTATTAAATGTTCATGAAAAATCCATACATCATTTTATTGCTTCTAGTATATGAATTGAATCTGAAACCCATCTAAAAAAAATTTTTGTATAGATGCTCAAAATCAACTTATATATGATCAGGAAAGTCTTTGTTGGACAAAAATGTTTGATCGGTTAGTAAGTATAATCTTGTACCTCGCTCAACACAATATGGCGTTTAGAGGTTCAATTGATAAATTATTTCAAACAAATAATTTTAATATTTTAGGCTTAGTTCAGCTTCTTGGTAAGCACGATTATATTGTGACAGAATATTTACGTCACATATTTAAAAAATCAAGCAAAAACTATTACTGCAGTCATGAAATTCAAGATGAATTGATAAACTTAATGGCTAATAACGTTCGTGATACTATTATGTATAATCTTCATGAGGCAAAATATTATTCAATTATTACAGATTATACACCAGATATAAGTAAATCAGAAAAATATCATTCACTGTTTGTTTTGTCGAGAAGGTTAGAAATAACATAATTATAAAAGAAGATTTCATTAATTTTAAAACTGCTACTGATTCTACCAGGTTAAGTCTTTCGCAGCTCATATTGCAAACACCCAAACATAACAATATTGAATTTACCAACTGCAGAGAACAAGGATATGATAATGGGACCAACATGAAAGGACAAAATCAAGGAGTTCAGGCAAGATTATTAAATATAAACCCTAGAGCATTTTATATTCAATGCAGTTATCACTCTTTGAATTTAGTTGTTGCCGATGCTACATTGCCATCTAAAGAATTAATTTCTTTATTTGGATTAATTCAATATGTTTATGTATTATTTTCAGTTTTTGTGAACTGTTGGGAGATTCTCAAAAGACATATATCAGGATTTACTGTTAAGCAAGTATGTATAATTTGTTGGGAGAGCCGCATAAGTGCCGTTAAAGTAATGCATTATGAAACAAATAAAATAGTTAATGTGTTAATAGAAATTTCTGATTCACCAAATGTTGAAGCTGGTTTTTGTCACGAAGCGCAAAGTTTAGCCAATAGCATATGTGAATTTGAAATTCTTATATCAATTATTGTTTGGTACAATTTACTATTTCAAATTGTTGTAGCCAGCAAATCAATGCAAGGAATCACTATTGACATAAGTACAGCAACTTCAATTGTTAAAGGTTGTTTAAATTATATTATTTCTTATAGAAATACAGGATATATTTTAGCTGTTTCATCTGTTAAAAACATTGCTGAAATTCTAAATGTGGGAACTAGTTTTAAACTTCAAAGACATAAACTAGTTAAAAGACGATTTCAATATGAAAGCTTAGACAAATATGAACCTACTCCGGAAGAGAAATTTAAAAGAAATTTTTTCTATTGTTTTATGGATACAAGTGTAACTTCAATACAGTCACATTTTGAACAGCTGGAAGCTCATAAAAATACATAAGGATTCTTATATAATATTTGTGATTTACCTAAATATGATACTTTAGTAAAACATTGTATGGACTTCCATAATACACTTGAAAATGAAGATCAAAATGATATCAACGTTATAGATTTATGCGTTGAATTAGAACATATTAACACTCTAAAACCAAAAGATGTATCTTTTCCAAAAGTAGTATTGGAATATATGTTACAATCTAATACATCTGATCTATTCCCAAACA
The DNA here is from genome assembly GCA_014851325.1 of Pentalonia nigronervosa. Taxonomy (NCBI): domain Eukaryota; kingdom Metazoa; phylum Arthropoda; class Insecta; order Hemiptera; family Aphididae; genus Pentalonia; species Pentalonia nigronervosa. Next base: position 6,243 of record JACXSJ010003988.1, read on the forward strand.
CAGATGGATATTCTTAAGAATTTTATTAACAATTCCTGTTACTGTTGCCAATGGTGAGAGATGTTTTTCAAAATTAAAATTAATAAAAACGTATCTGCGATTAACATTGGGAGACGAAAATCTGACATCCCTAGCAATTCTTTCTATTGAAAATGAAATAGCACAAAGAATGGATTATTGAGAAATCATTAAAAACTTTGAAAAATTGAAAGCAAGAAAAGTTTTTATCAAGGTTTAGAATCTTTTTTTTTTCTTAAAATTAATAAAAGTAAATAACAAATTAATAATTATAATATGATGTGAATTTTTTTGTTTATTTTTTTAAATAAAATAATACAATTTACATATATGTACTACAATAAGCAGGATGTTTTTAAATATAATTTGTTGATGTAGGTAAAGAAACCATCAAATGATGGCATTTGAATTTTATTTAATTTAAATTAAAATGATTACTATTTATATGGGTAGGGGCACATATTTGTTTATTCGCCTAGGTCGCCAATGACTCTACAGCCATCACTGCAGTTATAAATGTTGTCATTTGATAATAAGGCTAGCAAACCAAAAAGATATAGCATACATTTTGGAATTTGCAAACCTTAAAAATTGCATATGATAAACATGTATAATGTAAAAACTTAAAAGAACATCACAATATTTTGTTAAACTATGTATATCTTATACATAGTGGTAAAATATCTAAGACACAGAGAAAGAGAGAGAATGAGATAATACATTTTTATACTATTAGTGTTTTGATAATACATTTTATGTTGATAAAACAGAATTGTTCACAAAAACATAATAAGTTTTTGTTTGTAATTCGATGAAACCTGACTTATGGACACATATTCAACGAGTTAATTAATTGAAAAATCAAAAACTCTTATATAATGCAGTTTTTTAATGCAATTTATGACTAATAGCCATGAGTGTCTGTTATATACAGGTTTTACTGTATATTATTTAAATACTGTGATTTATACCACTAATAATGAACATTTTACAATTGGGCAATTTTGTCTACCTATTTGGTTTATTTACAATCCTCCTTATAGTATAATAAAATATATGGCCATTTTAAATTGACATTATATTTTTATTACAAGAAATAATTTTTAACTCGGAAATGATTATTAAATATCTTACAGTGTAACTGAGGATCATGTCCATAATATTTGCTTTTAGTTGGATTTTGAATTGATATTGAATTTTTATTTTCAATATTCATCTGAAAAAATAAACACATACTTAACTTAAACATTTAACTACATACCAATTAAAAATTAATTTATGATACCATTTTTTACAAGAACAACAATGTTTATGTTTAAAATTAAATATTTTAATAATACATTTAACATATATCATAAACAGTGTGCCTTAAGTCAAAGGTAACATTAGGTGTTTGGATGACACTCAATTTGAAATTTATATATTAGAAAAATTAAATATTAGTAAAACAGTGGCAGCTTGTGATGTAAAAAATGGATGGTGTATAAGATAATGATTAACAAGTATAATTATACTATAATTAAATAATAAGTTTTTAGTGTTTTAAATTAATAAATAATATTTCTCTCAGATAATATCCGCCAAACCATTTATATTTGGAATAATAGTCGATAACAAAATTACAAGAATATTATCGCAATTGTTGTTTTGTAACTTTAATTAAATTTAAATTCAGTATAGGTCTTTCAAATATCATTTAAAATTTTTTCTTCTTTAGTACAATCGGAGAATATTTTTTTCAAAAGATTATTTACTTGATTCTACTGAATTCTAAAAGAAATAAATCACTATGACAGATTAAAAAAATATACATCATTTATGAAACAATATTGACCATTCGATACAGAAATCAGAATATCATTGAAATCAAATGCAATTAATATTAACTTCAAAAGTTATGTTGTATTTTGCTATCTCACAATAGTCAGCCATACCATAACCAGTTTTATATTGGCGTGTAATGCTGCCATAGTGTTGCATACAGATTGGTATAATAGTATGAGCACATTGAATAACTGTTTTTATTTTAGGAGCAATGTATATTCATGATATAATTGTTTTTCACAAAGAAATATTTTTATTTAATATTTAACAATTGATAACGATTTAGTTCTAAAAAAAAAATATATATATTGTTTTGAGAAAAGGCATGTAGGACTTGTAACTGCACAACTAAGCACAAGCCACTACTATTTGTAATACTTTTCTGTAATAACTAAGTTTTATTTTATATACATAATGATAAATTTCATGTATAAAACTCTTGATATAATTGACATAGTGTTTATTACTAATTTTATAATTTTATTATATCTGATCAGTAGTTTTCAACTAGTGTGCCGCAATCTGGTCATAGATGGGCCACAAAATAAACAAAAACATAAAGCATTTATATTTACTTGTATTATAGTCTGTATGATGCCCTAGGATTTATAAAAAAGACCTAAGGTTACCATGAAAAAAATGCTGAGAACTACTGTATTAGATGAAATACGAAAAAAAAGGTAAACAACAAAAGAAATACTAATTACCTTTAATACACTTTGTTGATCTAAATTATTTTCTATATTATAACATCTTCTTTTAAGATATGCTGTTTCTGATTTTAAATTAGCCAATTCCAATTTTAATTGACTAATAAATTGATAAATAATATTAGTAAAAATATTCAGTCACAATATTAAAACAATATTTGTTTAAATTAAAAAAAAATAATTTTACATACTCAATAGTGGATGAATTTACTGATTGTAAATTATAAATTTCATGATTTTTTAATTTAATTTTTGATTTAAGAAGTGAAGTTTCTGCACGTAATTTTGTTTTAACAACTTCAGATGTATCAAATTTTCTAAACAAATTTAACAACAATAAATGCATTAAACACAATAAAAAAAAGTTAATAAAGTATCATACATGGTGAATTAAAATAAAATACACTTAATATTAAAAACTTATAAGATCACTTACTTATGTAATATTTTTTTTTCCGCAGCAATTTCAGAATTTTTTTTTATTTTATTTTTAACTTTATTTTTCAATAAATCAATATATTCATTGTTACGTTTTAGAGAACTCTCTTTAAATTTTAGTTCAGTTTGAAGATTATTAATTAATAAAATATTTTTGGGTTTTTTCTCTTTAAGACATTCTATTTTCTTCCTAAAATCAAAAATCTATACTTAGTATACAAGATATACATTAATTTTTTGTAACTAAAAATTGAATTGAAGTATAAATGGAAATTATTTTTCAATAAACTTTGATACATAATTGTAATACATATGGATCAAAAATAGTTTAAACTTTCCTAGTTCTATTAATTTGCCAGATATCTATATAAATAACAAGTATACAAGTATATTGTGTAAACACTGTAAAATAATTAAATTAAAATACATTTAAATTATATTAATAAATTTATTATTTTAGTAATGAGTAAAACACAATATTATTTTTAAATAAGGATTTTTTTACAAATTTATCATATTTAGATTAGTACTAGATATTGAATTTGGAAAATTTTATTTTTGTCATAATATATTTTATAAATGAACATAAATTGTTAAAATACATTAATGAGAAGGTACTATGACTTCATAAATAAATCCATTATTTGTCTTTTATATGTTAACTTAGATATTAGAAAAAACCTTTGAAGGATAAAATTATTAATTAGATAACAGTATTAATTATCTTATATTCAAAATTAATTAAAGGATTATAAAACACTTGATTTATCATTCAATATTCCTTATAATATGTAAGTTCGAATATTAATTATTAAAAATATTTACTTTAGTGTGTTTATTTCTTCGTCCGTTTTTTCATTCAACGTTATTTCAGCATGAGGATCAGATTGTAAAAATAATTTAAACAGTTCACTTTCTAATACTGTTTTATAACAAATTGGGCAAGTACTTGATCTTTCAAAACAAAGTAACAAAAGAATAAACATTTCTTTAAAGCGTTAAGTTTAAAATAAGTATAATTAAAATAATATATTATTTCACTTTTCTAACGAAGCTATGATACATTGATGATGAAAAACATGGCCACACGGTGTTTTATAAGTAGAGTTGTGGTGATCTGAATCCAATCTCTCACTACAAATTGAACAAGTGAACATTTTTCTGTAAAAATAGAATTAATTAATTTAAATAAAATATATTAACTAGTCTATAAAAAATGTTAGCTTATGTAACCAGAAACTAGACCAAATTGATGAAATGTTTTATACACGAAGCAAGATCATAACAGATAAAAAAATCACCTGGGATATCAATTAACGCATAGTATTAGCAAATACTAAGCTTCTGAAGAACCTAACTTGTTTCATCATAAATTGGTAATTTGGATATAGTTTATGCCATGCTGATATAGACAAATATAAAATGTTTTTGTAGATAATGAAACTCTTAACTAATTTCTCATCAAATACCATAACACCAACTTTCACCATAGCAATCTATTCTAGTAAGGAATGTTTTCTTTACTAAACAATTCCAGTAATAGCCAGACTATTAAGTATAATTTTCATAATTTTTTTTATAACCAAAATACCAATTCTTATTAATTTAAAAATGAAAAATTTCATTCTTCTGTATTTCCGAGTATTTCAGTGTTAATGAGTAAAATATAATTTAAAAAAATTAGGAGAAACATACTGTAGTACAGGAGTAAAAAGAGATGAAATATTCTATGCTACAGTCCTCTTTAATTAGGTATTATATATTAACTAAAAATTACATACTAATAACAACCCCATAATGTAGGGTTGTTATTCGTTCCAGTTTGGCCAAGAGACGGCCGGTTTTGAACACATTGTTCTGTTTTATTTAAAACACCATCTGGAACATTTAAAATTACCAAGTTCTAAAAATTGATCCCCTTTTTTTAATATTATTTGTCCAAATTTTGTAGTATTTTCAAATAACCAAATTATACAAGGTTAAACTTAAATTCTTGTTCCTTTCTACGTTACTATTTCATTAATAAATACAAAATCTCTAAGTTTTTATAATTATTTTTTAGAACTACCAATAGGCCAGATAAAATTAGTCATTATAGGATGTACAATGGTCAGTTTTATAATCCCCATCATCTAACACACATAGTGATTTCAGTTTTAAAACAAACATAAGTGCAACTTTGACAATAATAAATTCCATTAAAAACAACAATGTACATAATCCTATAATCAAAAAAGATCAATTTAAAATTCAATCAACAACTAAAAATTACAATCATTATAAAATACACAAACAATTGGAAGTTTATACCAAGAAAATAATTTAAAAAAAAAAAAAGAAAAAAAAAATTAGAAAAAACTATTGTTTTGCAATTGATATTTTTTTTAATTTCAGTTTGTAATGTATTATATATTTTATGTAATAGTATTATTAATATTGAATAATTTTTACTTAAAAAAAATGTTTTATATAATATATATTTATAATTAAATCTTTGAATAAAATAAAACATTTCAGAAAATATACATTATCTAAACTTGACATTCTTTGATAAGCAACATTCATTCGCAATTGTTTTATAAAAAAAGTAAAACATTCAATCAAAATATAAATAATTTTTCTTTGGCCAAAAAGCTTGAAAATTCAATATAAGGTTACTCATAAAGTGTTTAATCTGTTAATAACAGTTGAAAAAGATTAAAAATACATGGGAACGCAGCGTTGGTGCTTGAAACTTTTAAAGTGTATTATTATATTTTATATACATAACAACATTTTCAAAAGCAATTTTTCTTAAAAGAATATAACTCAACCTACTGTATCATTAATGTCTAATAGTAAAATAAATTATTTTAATAGTAATAATATCATAAAATATATTTAGTACCTAATATAGGTTGACAGATCGTCTTCACTCAGATTCGTTTTTAGTATACAATGATTTTATATCATTGAATTAAAATTTAACACATCTATTACAGTGATCCACATGACACCTAATGTATAGCAGAATGAGGTTTATTTGCCTACCTTTTATTTTCATTAATTTTTTTGCAGGCTATTATTATTGGCTTTGGTAAAAAAAAGTATTATTAATGTGTATACGGAATCATTGTTGTATAATATGTAAAAGAGCCAAGAATATGGGCAAAAGCCCCAAAAACCAAAAAATTCTATTTGATCTAGTTGAAGGGTGTAACTATAGTATTGTGGTTGAAGATATTTCAGAAGGTTTTTAAGTAGTGAAAAATTACAAGGATATTGTAAACTGATTGATAAAAAAATAACATTATATTTATAGTTAGATGATTAAATTTTTTTTATTTATAAGCAATAGTAATAGTAGTATTACCAAATGTCTACAATAATTACTTCTATATGGCTCACAACTACTTGTAGAAAAAAATTGAATGCATAAACGATATTCTGCATAGTTATTGTCAAAAATTAAAGGCACTTATGAGTAATACAATTTATTCACATTACATATTTTATAAATTTATGATTCAAAATATTATTAAATATTTAATTTTGTACTGTTATTACCAAATATATCAGATACAAGAAAAATATAGATCAACCATTTTATGATAAAATTGAAGGTAAAAATCAATCAAAATGAATTATTCAAAAATAAAATAATAATATGTACTACGAGATGTACTGTTACATTATTTACATACTATAATTATATAGTATATTCCTTTTATAGAATTCCTTTAAATTAATTTTAAAATGTTAAATCAAAAATTAAAATAACAAAAAAAAACTTCTACCCAGAATCTAAAAGTAAAATTGTTATAGTATATATGTACCTAATAACTATTATTATTTCAATTACATTTTATGATTTTGCAGGGCCATACAGAATGTACTTTATCATATTTTTGGTCAACGTGCAAATTGGGAACTACATTTTTGTTATAAACCTAAACAATATGGAATAAATTTAATCTCAGAAATAGTAATGCGTGGTCTAATGAATCAATTAACCATATTCTTCGTTTAGTTAACAATGCTAAAAGCTTACTGTTTGGCATTGATAATAACTATTGTAAATAATTCAACAGTATAATCAACAAATATATAATAGAATTAAGTCCAGATATTTACATAAATTATAATGAATATTTAAGCTCATAAAAATTATATTAACATTATAAAATATTTGTACAATTTACTTATTATTAGAGGATGAATGTTTATACATTCAAATTTAAAATTATATATTAACATATTTATATTTTTTTATTTTTATATTTATTTATATACTTTTGAAATAACATAAATATGTTTTTAAAAATTATTTAAAAAATTTAATTTCAATAAAATAACTATAAACAACAGTTTGGATATATTATATAAATACAAATCTAAAATTAAATAAAATTGAATTTTTACTTTTTGATAAACATATGCTACTGTAACCAGTAGGACTTGAGACTCTTACTAATTTTTATAGTTAATCACAAATGTTTAAAAATATTCCTATTGTTTTCTGATTTAACAGGACTAGCTGCCAAACAATTTAGAAAATATACAGCTGACAAAATAAGATGCTTAAGACATTCAAGTCAGGTTAAACAAAAGGCTGCTGAAATTAAATCTAGTCAACAAAAAACAAGTAAAGGAGTTAATACACTTATAGCACCACTTTCTATGGAAGATAAAAATATACTCAAAACAATGGGAGGAAAAATTGTATATGGTGATGACGATGTATTTGAAGCATAATTACTAGTTTTAGATGAATTGTGCTCAATAAGCATTATTACCTATGTATACTCTATAGTTATCTACTGTTGTATTAAAATCAATGTTGGTATCATGAATGTTTAAAACATTATTAAATATACTATATTATATTCATTTTACAATAGCACTTTAATATTAAATGCTTAATCTATGATACACATAAAATAGTATATCAATTGTTATTCGACAGAGTAATTTTTAATATGAATAATATATCATAGAAATTGCATATATACCAACAGAATCAACTGCAGTAAATATCTAATAGGGAAATATTTATTATTTTAGTTCCTATGTTTAAGGTTATTATGGAAAATTAATTTGGTTTTCTTCAAAGGGGCAAGTGAAAAATATAAACTTTAGCTTCGATGTTCATGATTCACTATAGTTTACCAAATAAAAAAATAAGAATTATTAAACATTTGAAAGTAACTACAAAAGTTCATAGTCAAAAACACGAAGGCAAACTAAAAACACCAACAAGAGTTAGTACATATTATAGATTTTTATCTTTTTAATGTTACATTATTCAATCTATTTAACCATATTTAACCCAAAGTATTGGGGCTGAGGTTGTATAATATTAGTGTGAGTACCTGATCATAAGATCTTCCAAATTCTTTGTCTATAACCAACTGATTGGTTTTAGGAATGGTATGAACCGCTCAGAGAGCAAAGGTTGGAATTGTCATGCAAATACTATTGAACTATGTTGTGAAATAATCTGTAGAAGAGGACATCAAAGGTAACTTAAAACTAATAATAATGGTACCTAACTAAAAAAAGGTTTGAGAATAAATAAACTGTACTACTAGCAACAAATAAACAATGAAATTATGACTATATAGGTAATAAGAGTTGATAATAATAAATAAATTATAAATAAATAATGACACCGAGGCAAAATGCCTACAACAATTATATGTAAATACCAATAACAATAGCACATTAAGTCCCACAATATAAAGCTAAAATAATAACAAATAAAACTTTCTGGCTTAACAATGTACCTACCTAAATATAATATAATATGTGAAACAATTGAATCACAACAATCTAAATATTATGGTTTTCACAGTTGGAATATTTATTTTCAATAGTGTATTAGCTGGGTGATAACTAGAACTTGATTGCAAATATAACTATAAATTCTTAATAAAAGTTCTCACATACTGCAGCGATGGCAGTACAATGCAGTAGGACACAATTTACTGTCACCGCCAAGACAATAGAATTTTACTGCCACCACTGCAGTGTGTGGCAACCATACACACATTTATTAAAGTTCTATCTTGTTTAAAATAATAAATATAATTGACAATAGCTCTATAACAAATAGTATAATGACAATCAATATGGGTAACAAAGTCTATTGAAGACAACTGTAAATGCTTGAAAAAATTCATAATACAATGTATTACTCCCTTTATTTGTACTAGGTTATTAGAGCTATTAATAAATATAAATAATTAACTATTGTACATATAGAATAGTTTGGCTATTTGAGCCTATAACAATTAAATATAAAAAAAAGACTTGTAATATAAAATATAATTAGTTTGTATATGAGTACCCTAGCAGCCCTAGCATACTTACACCTATTAAAGCTGTCCGTTATACATCCAAAATTTTTTTTTTTAAAAATCAGCCATTTAAGTTGAGTCAGTATGGTAAATAATAATATAAAATAAGTATGGTACGGCCACTCGAGCTCTTACCTTCCCGATATGAATCCGCAGGTGTTATAATGATAGGAGGCGGCGATTAGCGCGCACACAAAAAAAAAGTGAAAAAATGTAGGCGTTTTCGGTGGCGATTGGCGACTTAATACGGTGGGTGCATAAAAAAATGTCATTGAACACGACATTCGTTTTTAATACAAGTACACGGTACGCATTAAATGAACAAACGAACGAAACAAAGAAAGGGAACGATGAATCATAAAAACGGTTATCACACGAGAGCGTCTAGCTTCGGGGAAGCCGAAATGCCGAATAGCTGCAAAATGGCCGACTGGCTCGATTTTCCTTCACACGCTGTAAATTTCGAGATATAATGAAATAAGATCGGGTAAAATGAACGGCGAGAGAGCGCGTAGAAGAATAGTAGATTGCAGTTAAACGTTCGAGGTCAGAGAATAATTATCTGCCGCTTCGTTAGTGAAGGCTGGCTTCCAGGGCTAGTACAGATTTCCCGATTTTGATAACAGCGACATATCATCAAAATCAAATTTCGGGAATTCGGTTACACCAACCTTTGAAACATAAATTTTCCGCTTAAAAAAATAATGTTTCCCGCGTAGCTGACGTTGCCAACGTAAAAATATAAAAACTTTAATTTAAAATAGCTACAAACTTAACTACCGCTTATCAATAATAACTACTATTCGTTATCATACTGCTATGTACCTGGCGATACATAACTTTTACCACTATTAATCAATCAGTAATAACCTCGAGGGTAAGGGAGAACAATGTACGATTCAACATAGATTATTCAAATTAGGTTATTAGGAAATTCTAAGAATAGGACTAAAAAAATCACAAGAAACCACGCTAGGACGCGGCAAGCCATCAACGAGCCAACGACACTCGAATTATGAATATCGGATTCGATATTATAAAGGTGACCTCGAACGACCAGCGATTCCGAGAATTATCTAAATAATAGAATATTTAAATTAAATAATGTAATAACATGCTGGGCACATAAATTAGATATCAAAATAAATGAACTAACAGCATCCGTTTGGTTATCGCACTCGACGACAAAATGTGAGCATATGGCATTTCCTGGAACTAGCATAATCGTACACGATAAAACAAATGAGGTCAACGCTATCTCATTAGAACGACGTAGGGACCGATAGGAGGAGTAGCCAATATATAAGGGAGCCCGAATCGGCATCGTGATTTTGCCAGGCTACAGAGAGCACCTTCACGCCAGTCGATTTTCTGAATTATAATAAATCAATCATCATAATATTAAATAGTTTTTTACAATTATTTCAACACCGCGACTTCAAAGCTCCTTTTCGTCCATTCACGACTCCTCGTCCTCTGTGAGGTCCATATCATTTGGCGCAGTCGGGTTTAGGAGTCCTTAC
>JACXSJ010003989.1:0-17077 GCA_014851325.1 Pentalonia nigronervosa
TATATTTTTAATTACCTAGTTGTTTTAATTTTAATTTCTATAATTATCTGTTATTTATCTAGATAAAATATTTTTATCTTTTATCTTTTTATTAGATGAATTTAATTTGTTTATCTTTTATCTGTATCTTAGATAAAATTTATTGTTGTTATCTTTATCTTTATCCAGATGATTTTTTTGTTATCTGTTCCTAACACTGATTGTGGGTATATTGTCTATTATTATTACTATAATTATTTAAAAAAAATCATCTTATGATCTTATGTCGGAATCATATTTTTAGACCAAATACTTCCCGAGATAATGATGATAGCATTTCACGAATGACAACATTAAAAACCCGATAACGTTTTAAAAATACCATTACGTAAGGCCTCGGCGGCCGCATGGCACTTAACGTGTTAAGTATATAATTAAATACCATTAATTGTATCAACTTCGTTCTTATTAATTAATTATTAACTTAAGTAATTAATAGATTATATATAATCAGTGTTTCAATGATATAATTATTTAAAAGAAATAATTAAATTTTTTTATTATTTAAACTATATTTTTTATTCAAATAATTTATAAAATTGATATTAATAAAGTGAAATTCAAAATAGAATGTATTGAATTAAGGAGTATGTGAATTGTGTATACTTAAAAATACTAAATTTGAACTTAAAATTTCTGTAAAAATCAACAATATAAATATATTTTTATGATTTTTTGGTTACACTATAAAGTATTTACGAAAAAACCTTGTTTTAAATTTTCAATCCTCAGCTATAAAAACTGAACATTTTATACATTTTTAACTACAAAATAATTTACAAATGTTTAATGATGAATTTCGGTCAAAATTCGAAGTTTAAATACTTATACAAAATATTGTGCATCATATGTATTTTTATTATTTTTGATTTACTATTATTTTAAGAACTTAGAATCGTTCCCGATGAAAACGTGTGAACATTTAATGTCTAATTTCAAAGGCTCATAAAAAATTAGTTTGACTTTCTGATAAATTTTTTGTTTTTGAAATGTAGAAAAACTTATAGAGAATCTTGTATTGAATTTTCAAATCTTAAGTTTAAATAGAATAACTTTTATGAATTTCCTAATCAAAAAAAAAAAAACTTAAAATGTTTGTGATTTTTATGTATTTTGTTGAAATTTTTATTTTAGACGTTTATAAAAAAATGTTAGAGACTTACACTCAACTTGTTTATTTTTTAATTTTCACTTACAATAAGTTATTAAGAATTTTTTATTAAATATTCCAATTTTTTGACAGATTAAAAACAATTTTATCGACAATAATAAAAAAAAATTTTAAATCCAAAAATAATATTATGCCATAGATAGCTCAAAAAAAGTCAAAATATATTGAAAATCTTATTGTGTATAGAAAAAGCTTATGTAAACATTTAATGGAAATTTCATGTATTTACAGTCATTTTTTCTTGATTTACACCAAAATAAAACAAAATCGATTTTGTAAAAAACCAACTTTGTGTGAAAATTCCCATTTTGCCTTAATTATATTTTTTGTTTTTCCCCTCGCTTTTAAGAACTATTGGGGATTTTCAAAAATGACCTCTTATAAGTGTCAACTAGATCACTTTTCTACCAGAAACGATACTGTTGAAGGAAACCGAAGCATTATTTCGACAAATTATCGTGTATACAGGCAGGAAAAAAACAAAACAAAAAAATAACACATTATTATAAAACTTATACATTCTTCGTCCCACTCAGAATCTAAAATATTATTGGTGGTGTTTTGTAGTTACATCATATAAAAACCAAACTCGTCCTCCAATTTTATTAATACAACTATAAACAAGTACCTAACCTATGACCCGTACAACTAAACACAAAGGCGATTGTATAACATTCATACACACACACACACTCACCTTATATAATTTCTTTAGCTTCTATACGCCTATTATATATTTTATACGAAACGTTACTGTGTGTATGAACTCGACTTATGGCCGTGAGCGCCGACAACGCAGCACCCGCGTGATGTATATTATATATTATACAACACGATACTCAAGTTTTCGAACGTAATTACAATTCTGATCAAGGATGTGAGTGGTAGTGGTGTGTCCAAGAAAAAACATTTGTCTCGTGAAACGCGTTTCCTTAATAAAATATAATATGATATTATTATAGTGGAACGGACGTGAACACACGACGGTGGACGTGGCGGCTGTTGTAGAAAGACGACGAAAAGGGCGTCTGCGGCGAGACCGTTTTTCGTTTAATTAGTTTCAAATTAAATTATAAATCAAACGCACGCGACGTTATTTAATTGGAAAGAAAACCAAACGGCGGCACTGCCTCCCGGCAATCACGTATCTAAATAATATTATATCCCATTGGTTAAATGCTACACTATTACTGTGTGTATATATACGTTCATAGGCACAGTAGGTAGTTTATGTGTGTGCAATCTCACACAAATTTTAATACACCTCCCAATATTGTAACAATTTGTATAAACGAATTAGAATTCGATATATTATTATCGGAGTGTATTACCTATACGCGAGGTGGTTAGGTCGCATATACGCAAAGTGCTCTCCCCCCACTTTTGTCCACCGAGTTCAATACACTACCAAATAATTGTTAATTGACTTTCACTGAGTAATTGTAAATCTTTCGTTTTCACCTAAAACAATAATTTTTATTGCGTGAACCCAATCCATTAAACTTCTCTGAACCCTGTGTTGTCCTATCGATTTATGCAAAATACTACCAAATGATTGCAAATAAAATCTTAAAATCGAGATTTGGTATTTGTAATCCGTTTACAAATACGTTAAGTCTTCAACATTGAAATGGATGATGACAAAAAGATACTTGGTAATAAGCGAGTTATTTGTATTATTGTTTAATACAATTGAGATGACTTGAGTTAGAATTAAAAGGTCAATCAATTATAGATTGAAGTCTTCAATGAAACTTGACATTATTTCATTTATATTCAATGTGTGAGTGAAAGATATATGGTAAATTCGTCTTAGTCTCGGTAAAAATTACTTATGGGCTTATAATAGCTGATGAGAAGACAACGTGTTATATTTTTTCGGTAATTGGTGACTTTCATACGTACAATAAAGTTACATTTCAATAGTAGAGTTAACAATATCCTGTAAAAAGTTACTTGGGTACTTTTTATCGATATGTTTTTTACAACGTTCCATTTAGACGTCGCATCCTCAGTAGTTGCTAGTTGGCTGGGTGGTCACCAGAGCGTGGATTATGTATATAATATATTTAGAGAGGCGAAAAGGTCCTGGGTTGATATAAAATATTGTACCTGAAGGGTTAGGTCGAAAATAAATACGTTATAAGTTTGTATCCAATACATAATACCTCGTACATGCCGATGAAAGGTTATTATTAATAATAATAATATAAAACGTTTTTAAAATTGTTCCGGAGTCCGGTGTTTAAATATATTTACCAGTTCCAAATGTCTATTGTTTGTATACATGTATACAACACAATATTATAGTCGACCCCACATTTAAAATTTTAATGATCCCCGTATTGATCCACGGTTGTTGAACACCGTAAAACTTCTAACTTAAACGCTTATTCGGACTACAGTAGTTCAGTGTTTAACCGCATTATTTTGCTGTTTTTATTGTCGAATTGAACTTACGGCGACGGGGTGTCTCGATGCGTACAGGCCGACTATAACATAGGCAATAATATTATATTGTATGATATAATATTACTAATTAATGTGCCGATTCTAATAATGATATATATATATAATACCTACGTACCTTCCCTCAGCAGTCCACCTCGCCAAAGCCAAGGTATACGCGTGTGCTCAATAATAATTTCGACAGTATATTCGAGTGACCCAGAGGTGGTACAACATCAACGATATCGATTAAAATAGTAGCTGCGGTGCTATTATAATAATATACTCCAAATTAAATAATGCGGAGGATTCGAAAACGGTGGTTCGTGCGATGATAACTTTAAGTCGTACCACATATTTTTATGATATACCTACCTAAACCTCCCACGCCTATAATAGGTGTAAACACTTTTCAGTTACGATAATATAACTGCACCTATTATGATGTGTTTTCTCTCTTTGTATATAATGCGATGTCTATCGCCTAATATGCGTTGTACGCGGATACACTCACGCACAATAATAATAATAATAATAATAATAAAATAGTACCTATGTATAATAAAAGTGAAAAACATTTCGTTGCGGGCAGCGGCTGCAGTGTATGCGTTAAAAAGCGACACTATTAAAAATCAATAAATATCGTTTGGGTCGCTGTCAGTGGTGGAGAGGCTGTAAATCATCTTTCCCGAGCATCTGTCACCGTCTGCCGGGCCGGCCGGGCAATCGTTTATATATACTATATGTTTATGACATATAGGTATTATATTTTTTAGTCTGGCGGCCACGCGATCGTATTTATACGTATATAATATAGGTACGACGTAGGTCGCCGCTTGAACACTATACGTATATCTTTGCAGTGCACGCGTGAACGGCAACAATAAACGGTTTTTTTTCTCTATAATATAATATAATAATGGCTATACCCACCTACGTGCAGCACCCTATACACCCACTAGGTATGTAGACGAGTGTGAAAACTTGGCGTTTTGGAAGATACCACGCGCCCGTCAAATCATCCGTACACGCTGCGGGATGGTGCTGTTTATGTATTATTTAAGCACGGGTATCGCGGTTACGATGTTGTGGTTATATCATTGGAGTTCGGAATTCGAAGAAATATAAATAATAATAAAAAAAAGCGTTAATTTAAATGAGAAAAAGGCATTTTATATGTAAAAAAAGCAATTTATGTGTGTTAAGTGATTATACTTCCAACTGGAATATGTGAAAAAAACTTTGTCCAAACAAAACGTATCAATCCATCATGTTTCTATTCCAATTAATTATTTTGTGTTGAAACAAAAACGTATATCTCTCTATATATTTTAACAAACTGTTTTCAAAAATCGTTTGATACTGTTTGGACTTGAAATATTCATATATATGCATCGGAAATTACCTTTAAACGTCCACTAAAGTTGACGGTAAGTATATGTTTATCATACACTCATTATTTCGTAATATTTTAACAACGTTTTATCATATCATTGATATTATTTTATCGCGGAACTCCGTCGGTGTCATCCATCGCTTTATAAAATTTTGATTTCCACATAACGATGTGCATACTATTATGAATGTCAGATAGCGTTTGATAGGAACTATAACACTTTTATCGCACCACTGTGTATTTAACTTAAAAAGCAAACATGTAATGTTACACCACACCGTCGACTATGTAATATATAATTTATGTATATACCGGGGTCATTGGACATTGTATACAATAATTTATAGATCAATCGATTTCAAAACTGAATCATATGCCGAATGATCCATTCAATGTAAGACATTTATTATTTCAAAAACTATTAACTGAATTGAAAACATTTGTTTTAGATACTTTTCAGACATTTAAAATAAAATATTTTTACTATATTTTAGAACTAATATTTTGAAAATCGTTAGTGTTTTACGTTAAACGTTAAATGGATCACCCCGATATATTATTATACCGCACTGTATACAATTCACATCCACAATAATAACCTCCACAATGTGCCTCTATAGATATACAATAATAATAATAGTAATTATACGTATATCCTACGCGTCTTATTAGTACCTATTAGCCGTACACGTATGGAACGAGTATATGGTTAATAAGTACCACACGTTTATTATAATATTATATACATAACAATATATATTATATTGTTATCGTATGTGGCTTGACTCGTTACGTTTTCGAGCAGAAATTCCGGTCATACTATCATACCGCGGTCATACACGATTCCAACGCAGCCGAGACTTGCGAATATACCAAAGGCAGTAAACATAATATTATACATATAGCACACACGCGTACGTAAGCGTATAATATTATACACCATGGAAAATAGCAATTAATTAGCCACGACACGTAGGCAGGCATGTATTGTTTTTTCCCACCGCGTTTGCGCTGCACAGAGGACGTATTTTTATAGTGCGAGGTAAAGTCGCAGATACAATAATAAATATTATTATTACAATAGCCGAACACGTAAACAGTATAATAGGCGAACCAACTCGTTTTCAGATCACTAATCGTCCGCGAATTTATATTGGTAAGTACAACTGCTTACGAGTGTGCATGTTTATGTGTAATGGGAACTACATGGCTAGATAGGTGTTATAGGTATACGAGCGTATATTTTAATATACAATATGATACTTGTCATCGTGTATCGTATTATATTTATATATGTACTATATGTACTAGGTGGGTATGTATATATTATACTACTGCATCGGAGTGCGCGTGACAGTAGTCAATAATATGTTATTATTAAAACGGACAGAAAAATGTCTATATTATCAGTTTTGCCGATTTTGAATCCTTAATAATATATTAACAGCTATACACTGTGCTTTTACTGGTCGAGATTTTAGGGCTTTACCTCCTTTTTAGACTAATAATATTTACGGGTCACAGGGATTCGGAGCCTACTTAAATATATAGTAGGTATATAATATAAAACAATAAAATACGCCTTTCGATACGGTGCCATCATGATTTTAGGAAACTCTCGTCTTTGGACAGGATACATATATTTTTTTATAGTTTTTTCGTCAAACAAATCGTTTTTGACGTAATAATAATGAGCAGTCCAAAAACACGTTTTATTCGTTTTTATATATGTTTTTATTTTTTTTTTTTATATGTATTATATCAATATGTAACATAAACGAACCCGACAATAACATGATATTATAACATGTTTGCATAAGCCACATAGGTACCTATACGACGGATGACGTGCGGGCTTTAATTATTTAAGAATCGAGTTTTATTTTATTTTTTTTTTTTTGGTTTATCATCCGTCCGACTTCCCTATTCGCATCTGGGTGAGAGAGGGAGAGGGGAATCCGAAAAAAAAACCATTTTATATAGGTACGTCAGCATTAAATACCTATGTCCCATATTATGTATATACGTATAACACAACACATACTTTATAGCAGTATAGTATTAGTATTATAGGTATATACGCTGCAGAATTGCTGCAAACCGTAATCGAAACAATAAAATTCACAGGCGCGGGGACGTGCGGTTATGCGTTGTGTGCCAAAGATTGCAATCGTCGCCATATTATATATTATTATTTCTTATATTAATATGTGTGTGTGCACATACATCGTTTCTACGATTTATCGATCCAATTAGCCACGCGCTGTCATACGGCAAGTAACTTTCTTGTCGTCTTCTCGTGAGCTTCTCCTGCCGGCTGGTCGGTCGCATTCTGAATATTAACGTATTATACGTTCCAAGACGGTCGCGATAGTATATCATCTATGCCTACGACCAATATTACGTACCTTTGCGGCCGCATACAACGATATTGTATAGGTAATAATAATATGTTGTACACAATAAAATAATAATAATAATAATAACAACAATAATGCATGTTATAAATATTATTCGTATGGGTAATCGTTTCGTATATATCTATCTGCGGTATATAATAATATCGTCGGTGCCGTGTATAGGTCGCGGTCATTAATTTTGCTAATTTCTGTACCAGCATTTGTTTCAAACAACGAAAATATAATATATTATTATTACCTTACGAATAGAATCCATCTAGAATCAGATACCTACGCTGTATACAACACAATATATCATTATTATTGTTTTATTTCGTGAAAATGATTCGCCAACAGTGTCTGTATACCGCGATTTTGTTATTACGTTATATCCTCTAATTGACGTTTTATTTATCGACAACGACACGTAAATGAATTATTAATAATATGTAATACTATATAATCATTGTAACTGTTTTTATAGTTCATTATGCATATTATCGTTCGGTCGCTGGTCGTATGACGGGTGTCTATAATGCGTTTATTTCACACGGTGGCCACTGCCCACTAATAATCATTAGCTCGTTCGAATTTTATATTATATGTTTCCAGCGCTGTGTATGTAATATATGTGTACCTACGCTATATATATACATATTAAATAGTAGACCTATTGGCGTTTAAAATACACTTATTCCTTACTAAATAACATACGTTCGAATAATATTATACACTATTTATAATAAGGATAGATGACGATTGACGGTGATAATATCCGTATCCGATAGTAAAATATAAAATGAAGTCTGTTTTGGACGTCATAAAAACGCCTTGGCAATTACGCCATTATAGTTAAAATACATTTTTAATGAAACGTGTTTCAAAAACACTACAGTTTTATCGATTTTAAGGGGATCGAAACATAAATGATTATTTTATGTGTCCGTTATAAGTACCTAGTCTATACCTATGAATTTTTTGTATTTAAAAAATAATAGATACTTCTTCTCATGCGCTTCGCTATACCGTATATATATATATATAATATGATATTATATACACGCGTATGATAATAAATATAAAATGCGTTATTGTTGTAAGTTTGCACGGTTTTGAATTAGAATTTCGTGATTGTGAAAACGCGCACGATTCGGAGTCGGTCGCATGTTTTTTTTATCAAGTATAGTGAATAAAAAAATAAGAAAAAAATATATTCTACTATACACGAATAACTACAATGGTTTACATTATCTATATTATATTATAAATATCTTTTGCCGTACGTTATATTATTATATTATATTCGAGTAGAAAATAATTTTGCCACCGCCAAGCGTGACGACTGGTGGTATTAAATACATTATTTAGTTAAAAATTCTAGTATAGAATTCGAGTCAACGGTGTGACGCTTACATCATATTATAATGATTTATTATAATATACATTATTGTGCATAGGTACCCGAGATTTATGATACCTCCATACATTATAAACATTGTCAAATATAAAATATAAGCGGTACGACATTATGTTTATTGTATGATGTTGTGATTACCTACGATCGACGCAAGCATTAGTTTCTCTGCTGGATTTCAATCGGAATATCTGTAAACGTCATTTTCAGTTTGACTATATAATATGTGAAGAGTTATGTAAAACAAGTTTGATATTAATGATATAATATGAAGCCATCGTGGTAACGTCATAAAACTATGTATTTTTGTAAAAAAAAAAAACGAAAAAGATTGAAGATTAAAATATTTTAATGGTCATAATGTCGGTGCAGGTATAAACGTAATTGTAATACTATATTTATTCACCTACAAAAGTCTTATGAGCAATGAGCGTAACACACGTGTCTGTAATAATAATATGCGTCACTGACATTTCAACATCATATGTACACGTATACATTTGTATGGCATGATCATCGCCTTGTAACGTCCGTGGATTTTCAATATCATACTTCGAAAAACGTTGTAAAGAACATAATGTAACGAACAAGAAAAGCAAAAGCATACTCTTTATCGGTCTAACAGATGGCGCATGCAGTGTGCATTTTATTACTCTAAGGTTTTGCTCGTACAGGACGTGGGCAGGACATCGTACAACGAGTCTACTACTACAGGTATGATAATATAATAACATTATGTATATAATAAATATTATAAAGGTTCAATGTGGGTACGCCATTTTTTCCGTGCGCGTTTCTCCGTACATCCGTTTTTGTTTGTATGATATTATTATTATTATTATCATAACCGTAAAACCATTTCTACGAGTCTCATAAACCATAAAGTATAATATCGTATATATTTATACGAGTATATATATATTATTATAATATATACATAATATACACGTATTCACGAGCACACACATTACGTTCAGTTTATCGGATTAGCGTCGTCGTATTAAAGTCGTGCTTTGTCGTAAACAAATATATATATATACGAATAAATAATAATAATAATATATATTATGTATACGCGAGAGCGATATATACAGTTTATAGGTCATCCGGTGGTCGAGGGAGCGGTCTGCGAGGGGAGGTGGACCCGCTATTAACATAATGACGTGACGGTGGCGAAATATAATAATAACCACGGTTACTCTCCCCCCCCCCGCCACGCCCCTGACACCGTCGTAGTGTCGTCATAAATATAAAATAGGGATAGGGATATTATATAATATACGTATTTGCGCGACTGCAGAAGAGTGTTGTGGGTGGCGGCGGGAACGGCGATAAACAAGGATTGGGTCGAGGCAATTTTTGAAAAGGGAAATTAGTGTTTTCGGTAGAACGGATATTTTCCACGTAGTATAATGTTACGAAAGAACCCTCAGGGCGGTCGGCGGTCGGCGGGGAGGGCCGAGCGTGTACACGACTATCTTTCATTTACGCCCGACTTTTCTTATTCCAATTTCCCGAACTGTCTCTCCACCGCCGTTGCACACCCGAGGCGGGGGCGGTGGCTGTGGAAAGGCTCATTTTCTGATAACGCGTTTACCCACCTCCCGTTCACGACTTCCTTCCACCACAACTACCCTCTTTGTCGTCTTCGTCCTTCCCGCCGCGGCCAACGGTCGTCTCGTCTCGTGTGTATATTATATATATATATATACGAGCGTGATTACGCCATTATGTTTCGACGCGTTCTCAGTTATTGTTATTATTATTATTACTATGATTATATTCGGCGAGCGATATATCCGGTGGCGGTGGCGGATATGGACGAGGACGAGGAGAAACGTTGACGGTGATAGGGGGGGGGGAACTAAAAATGGTTGTGTATATAAACGTACGCAGAAAAACGTACCTTTTCCACGGGCAACAGTGGTGGAGGTAGGTATGTCGGGTGGAGGTGTATATAATGACGTTGTTAGTAAATGAAATGTTACTGCGCTCCTTTATATACACCCGCCGTCGCAGATCGCGTTTCTTCTTTCATTTCCGAGGGCGTGCAGCAAACGATAGAGCTTTGCCACCGCCGCACGTTGTTCTGAGCGTTATTCGTTTTCGAATCGATCCAAGCCGGTTCATCGACACGAAATCACCATGTATAATAAAATATTATATTATTATATATACAGTAAGGTGGAGGGAAAGGGTGACCAACTAAAATTTCGAGTTCGCGTCGAATGCGACAATTTGTCGTATGAGAGGGTATTTCCGTATTCTGTTCCTGCAGTTTTATTAATCATCGGGCAGATGTATTATGTAGGTATGAACTTACTTATAAGTATGTTTGATATAGGTCATCATGTTGGTAAGGAACGCCATTTAAATGATACCAGTTATTGGGAAAGTAATCCGAAAACACTAATTTTCACAAAAAGGTTTAAAACGAAATTATAGTAAAAAAATGTATATTATTTTTTTTCTATTTTTAAACGATGTTTTTTTTACGCACCTACTTATGAAACACTGCGCGTATAAATCAAATATAAAGACGCATTTGCGTATGTATGTTAACGAAGACATATTTCTATTGTTTATTTAGGTATAATTATTAATGCATATTCGTGATGTAATTCCATTTATTTAAAAAAGATGAAAACGTTTCTTAATAACACGTGCACCTACTATATTATGTTAGTGTGATTTTGTTTTAAATTGTTAGATATATAGGCATTGTAGGTAAGTGTACAATAATAATGGTTTAAGCTCTATTCTGTTGTAATATTATGTGAATGTCGCATGCAACGTAAATGTTAGTGAATTTTAATAGTTTTAGATTTAAAACATATAATTTAACATGATTTTCGATTTATTATCGTGTTGATCGATTAAAATTTTTTTTTTTTTTATCACAGTATCTACATATACGTACTGCGCCTACTTATAATAGATTATAAATGTATAGGTATACAGTTCAGTTAAATTGCAAAATCGTATAACACATTAACACATTTAGAAAAACGTTAAAACTATTATGATATTAATTTTTTTTTTTTTGAAACAATAATTTAGTGGTGTTGATAGATTTTAAAATAAATATGTCGTGTGTATACGATACGTGCCTATATGTGTACATAATGCACTACAGTTTCGAAAAATTAGTTTATGAACGTTTTAATAAACCGCATATAAAATATACAAGTCCATATAGAAACATAATATATTGTAATGGTGTATATGGTATGTAACAAATAATAATCGTTAATTATATATTGTATATGATCAAAATGACGAATGATATTATATTAGTATATATGCATATATAATGTATTTTACTTATCAGTCACCGATGTATATTTATACGTAAAATAGACAGCTGTAAAGCATACAAAACGACTGTTTACGTGTATATAGATACGTACCACGTCAACAAAACGATATGTTTTCTAATAAGATAAAAACACTTATAATAATAATAGTAACTTGTCATTTAGTCCTAACAGTATCGCAGCCATAGCGTAGAGTGTATAAACTATATAACTACTCCTAATTTGGAAATTAGTACCTATATACAATATACATAAAATGTACCTGCAGGTAAAATGTACTTGATAAATGGTAATATATATATATATATATATATATATATATGTATGGTGTAATAATCCTATTATATTATATACGTGCACAGACACGTGTACGCCTATATAAGTATAATGTGTATCTCAATATGTTTTGAACAACATTTTCGTATACGAGTCGTGTACAAATCGTTTTTTATTGCGCTCGAGCTTAGTTTTCCCGTATCACGTTATAATATGTTTTACACGTACCTATATATAATGTTTTATATCGGACTTTCACATATAATACCGTCACACATGCAAGGTTTGCCGATCTTTTAATGGTATGTAGGACAGCCCACGTTTTTTAACCAACCACCGCCGTCGTATATTATACATAGATATATAATAGGTACCTTGTAAACCTCTATATTATAGACGATTGTATATGTTGTGTATATGTACATACATACAATGTATGACCGCGCGGGGTATTTAAATGGATCTTATAGTACATAACATTATATTATTACTATATGTATAATATGTATTATACGCAAGCTTATAGTTAATTTGTGTCAACATACCTATAACATATATCTAATATATACATTTTACCTATATGAATAAATAGTTGATTGTTGGTACCTTTACGTCGTTTGCAATAACATATAGGTATATATATATATAATATGTACATAAAATGTACACGTTTACGGCAGAACCGATTTTATCTATTTAAATAATGTATGTGGAAAAATATCGCATAAACTATGTTTAAAGTACATTGCACAGCTACTGTGTAAATTTGCGATTGGGTTATTTGAAAACGTAAAATCGGTTTTGTGTAATTCATTACAACACATATATATATATATAATATCTAGGTATAATAATATGACTTCCGTGTTTTATAGATGATAGGTACCTAAACCTAATTAATAAAATTATTATATTACACTACAAACGTATCGAATTCAAAAAAAATACTTATTATTAGCTTTGTTCATCGAGTATAATAATATAGACAGTACAACTGCCTATATTCTGTCAGAATAAGTCAGATATATAACAGTTTATATAGGTAAATTATTATAATGTATATACGCGAATGGCCTATACGCAGCCACAAGCTACTGTCAGTTGCAGATACTCATATGGGCCATGGCTGCCGGTATGTACTAACACTAATTACCTACTTACATTCAATGTATGTATTACATATATATTTTATGTACCTCCACAGAAAACAAGACTTTGAAAAAAGTAAGCACAGACATATATTCAATCGACAAAGACCATCATGCACCCGCGGTAATCTGTATATGTGTAGAGGGATTCGCCAGGCATGCTCATCCACATTTTTTTTAAATTAATAATGAATTTATTCAAATTTTATTTCAAATTTCTAATTTTAAGAATTTTTAAACATACTTAAAGACCATATTTTCAGATTTTTAGAATTTTTTGTACTACTTAAGGATTGTCCTGTGGGGACACAAAATTTTGTTTTTCAAATGAGAACCTCCTTTTTTACTATATAAATTATTCAGTGTAAAATTGTTTTGAAAAATTTAATGTACTTAATTCAAAATTCGAACGAGTAGTTTTTCAGTTATTAAAATGTTTATACTAAGGATAATAGTCCTTAAAAATAGTATTACAAAAACATTAAATATATGTAATATTGGATCTAGTATTTATTATACTTAGACCATTTTTATAAATGTTGAGTGTGTCCGGCATTTAGAGGTTTCATTGTATATTTATCATAACAAAAGATTTTTTTTTTTTGTGTTTGTGACAACCATAAGTTGCACTCCCGCAAGTGATGTCTTTGAGCTATTGTACGTGCAATTATAAAATTAATTCTTAATACAATTCTTCACTATTATGCTTTCAAGCTAGAGTTTTAGTTCTAAGGGGTATGATTTGAAACTTTTGGAAACCGACACAATTACAAATTCAACGATCGATAGTGCGTACATCGAGTTCGAAGCTATATTATATCATAGTATCAACGTATTGTATGTATATTTACTGAACTGGTTAAGTAAATATTAATATTTTTATAATATAATTTTACATTACAATAATAAAACTTCTTACACGAAATGAATAAACTCTAAAACGGCGTTTATTTTATTTTCAAACATTATTCGATTTAAAAGTATATAAAAAATCATATAATATACATCGAGGTATAGGTACATATATATTTATATAAAGGGTGATTCATTAAGCATAAAATACTCATTATCTCAAAAAATATTCATTTTTGTAATTTTTTTTTCAAAATTTTAGATCTACGCTGTTCTAAAATTATATAATTGTTTAATATTTTTTCGCCTTTATATTTTATTAGGTAAACCACCATTAACTTTTTACTTTCAAATGGTAACCCATTCAGAAATGTCATAATTTAGTAAGGCTTTATAACAATATTATAAATATGTTACATGACACCATTGTATATTATATATAAATACCACATTATGTACAATCAACTGCTGACCAATACAATAATATTAATTCACACACGTAATTGTAAGGCTTATCGCCAACACACACCATGTATAATATAGTCAGTTCGACAGACACCGCCGACAGGAGCGAACTCACTGATACCTACACAGAACAGTCACAGTAAAGTACCTTTTAATATATAATAATTATTCTAGATATAAAAACCAAACATGTCTTTTATTGATAAACACCTCATTCACAAGTGCTCTAACTCCCAGCTACGGAAAACTTATCCATAAGGAATAGAAATCCTTCCCTGGATAACTAATATCGTAACAAGGTTCCCCGACCACGTTGCAGCTTTTTTATGAATTATCACGTTCAAATTTTCATTTTTCGTTAATTCGTTGACGAGATAGAACTCCTCAAAGTTGAGCGGTCTTAAGAGGTATTTGTGTATAAATGTGTTATACCTAGTCGGTAGATACCACAACAATTAGGATTTGTATGCCCTATGGTAAAAGATATTACATTTTTCTGATCAATTCAGTAAGTACTGTAAACTTCTCTTTTTTTTTCTCTCTGGTTTACAAACGCGTCGACACGGTGGAGATGTGCCGCGAGGAAAATTGTATCGTAGGTGGACCTAACCTAGCCTAACTCGAAGGTGACTTGCGTTCGCGGAACAATAGTCATAATGCAAGGCTCTGCCAATAGATTTTATAAAATTATGCTAGACGCTATGACACATATTAAAATCGCGTTATATATCTTATTGTATTATAATGATGGGTTCGTTATATCATTTTGCACACACTAAGCATAAAAATGTCAAATTATTCCGACTCGTGATACACCTTTGACCCCATATAATACATTAACTATATATGTATAGTTTCGTGTAACGTAAGCTATAATAAAAAAAACCTATATATATATATATATATATATATATATGTGCATAAAAAATTACGGTACATATATTAGCAATTAATAAAGTATAATACATTGCATGTTCATTTTATTATACATATAAGATAGATACAAATTAAAATTATTGCAGATAATAAAACATAAAAAATATTTTCATATATAAAATACTATGTATACACACAAACCTATTTTTTTATCATACCACGTATATGTACTAACAAAATGGAAGTATTTATTATAGATAATATATGTATTGTGCTATAAATAATTTATTTTTATTAATGAAGAACATATAAGATGGGTAGGTACACGTAAGTATTCAGCATAGGTGAAAATCTGGATGGACTGGTGGGAGGGGGTGTCTTAGCTCCCACATATTTCCTATTAGCTCCTCCAAAACAGACAGCTATTTAGTTGTGTGATGGGATCGAAATCTCCCCCGCTCACGTTGATGTTAAAACTATTAGCCCCTCTGAAATTTTAATGGATTTCCGTCTATAGATGTCTATATAATATATAGGTGTTAGCCTGCTAGGTCTACATCAAAATTAATGTAAACATAAAATAAATCGTGTTATGTTGTTGAGGACTCTTTCGCTCGAGGATTATATTAATAAATTATTAACAGACAAGGTGTACATGCCAGACATTAAGCTATAATGATAACCCAATACGAGACGACTATACTAATTCGCGACTCAACGCAATGGAATGAAACTTAGTTTCTGCGAAGACAGTCAATGAACGTGTGTTTCTACGTGCTATACTGTGGCCGCATGTATACACATCGTGTCACTGTCGTTATTATTTATATATTTATAAGCATGCCTGATCTGTAATCGATTACAAAAGTGATAACTTCGTTAAAATTGGTAAAAAAAAATTTATACCGACTTTTGAAAAATTTTAAACTGCTTATAAACATTATAGGTATAGCATATTTTGTATAATAAGAATAAAAATCGAATAAAAATGTAAAGATTTTTTTAAAAATGTATATGAGTATATAATTAACAATATACTACACAATATAAAAATTATGAAATGCAGTAATAAGAAGTACGTTAATATATGTTATTTGAATAGATGAATAAAAACGAAAAGCTACACAGATGGGATAATATTATATAATATGTGCCGTCATGTGTCCGTTGTCGCTATTAATCAATAAATCAATTGACAATTTCAATAACTATCCATAATATAATATAATGTCACACTTGGCATCATATTAGTATTATTATTACTTATTAGTTATTA